>WEIU01008943.1:462527-500418 GCA_013389925.1 Aegithalos caudatus
AAAAAAAAAACCAAAAAAAACATAAATGGGCCAAATGCTATTCTGCCAGACCTGTCATGTGTTTCTATGGACTATTTAAACACCCACACATGTAATATACATCCTTTTAATGTAATGTGCCCACACAAAAACAGTGAAATGCTGTTTCTGATTATATTGCATTCTCCTCATGCATTCAGTAAGTGCTACCACTTGTAGTAATTTGAGCTTTCCTCTGCATCTGCTTTCTGATCATTTCTTTGCAAAATTATAGCAACGTTGTAAGTCTCCTTTCAGATACTTTAAATAATATTGTTAAACTGTGAATGGGACTGGGAGTGTTAAAAAACTTACTTCACCATCTACCTTTGAATAAAGACTCTATAATGCATCACAGACCATAGATTTATGTACTGTGCTTTTCTCTCCTTTGTGCTCTCCCTCCAACAGATGGTGTCTGATAGATTTCTCAGAGTAAACATTTTGTTATTTTTCCATATAGTGGAAAAATTACAAAAGTGACTTCAGAAGGAAGAAAACATTTTTGACCAGTGTTTTCTTTTCCCCAATTCAGATCTGATTATTTACCATATGAAATTCTCGCGAGACCTTTTCGGCCACAAGCAGAATATAGACCAAAGTCAGGGAAGATTGACCTGGGAACCATTTACCAGAGAGATTACAGTCCTCATAAAGTAGAACCAGTGACATTAGCAAGACCTCGAGAGAGGAAACACACTTCAGATGCAAAAGTGGATACCATCCCAACCTATCGAGGTAATGATATGTGTCCCCCAACAGAAAGAGAAATAACCAAGATGAAGGTAGCATTTGGAATTACCTATGTCAGAAACCGGATTTGTTGGTTTGGGACAGGGAGTAAAACATACTAGAAAGCAGGTGATGGTGCCCTAAAGCATTCAGCACTCCAGTTGTTGAGAGGAGACCTATTGCTTCTAAACTAAAAGCCCTCGCTGAGGTTTGCTTGGCTAAAAGGAGATTCCAACATGCACTTGGTTAGGGTATCTCAGGCAATACTGGATGGAAATTAAGGTGCAGTGTATTTTTCAGGTAGTTTTAGTTCATGTGACTTATTTTTCCACAGAGCAGATCAAAAGTGGAGTTTAGGCTTCTGCTTGTGTATGGTATAGCTCACATATACATATCATCCTAGTAATGATCTGTCTTGACACGAATTATTCTATTACGATGGTCAGCACACAGATGCTAAATCTTTTAAGTAAAATGGAAGACAGTGTATTTAAAACATGTATAAAGCTATTTTCTGTATAGTATCTGTTGAGCAAATAGTCAAAACAGGGCATCAGGTACAATTTTGAGGGTCTGCTTTATGACACACTATAATAGAAGACAGTTTCATTAGATCACAAACATGCAGATAAAAGTATCATTTTCACTTACATCCATTTTCTTTGTTTTTAAGATTTAATACCAGAGGACTTTACCTTCATTTTAAAGGAATGGTCTTAAGTAATAACATTGGCAAGGTGGAATTTTGATTTTGCCTTACAGATGACTACAGGTTACGGAAAGGTGAAAGATCGGAATCCTGTAAGGTGGAGCGTGTATACGAGCCACCTTCGGAGAGGTTTGGGAATCCCTCTACTTTTCAAGATGACTACTTCCCTAAGCAACCCAATCCCCCCCCAAGCTGCAAACCTTGTGACACCAAGCTGCCAGAGGGGCCCTTCGATGCCAACACCATCCATCGCACCGCCTACGTCGTCCATGAGATGGGGCCCATGTTCGTAAGGCCAAGGGAAGAGTACAAGCCAAGCGACCAACCCTTTGAAGATCTCACAACCCACCAGAGGGATTTTAAAGGGATGCCTGGGGAACAAGCAAAAAGCTGCAAGCCTGAGCATGCAAAACATGGATCTGATGATCCTTTTAAAGGAACCACTGAATTCCAGGATCGCTATCAGCCATATTTGGTCACCGCACCGGAGTTCCACAAGCCAAGAGAGTACATTCCACCCACAGACAAGATGGACCTCAAATCCTCAAACCGTCTTGACTACGTTTCACACAAGGTTGCTCCTAGAGCCCCCATAAAACCAGCTCCTGGAAGAAAAATCAGTGCCCCTTTTCAAGGGAAGACAACTACAAAAGAACACTATCAACCCTGGAACATTTGTCGGCAAGGGCTTATTAAGAAAGAAGAGGAAATTCAAAAACCCACAGGAAAAATTTCTGGTTTAACTACATTCAGGTCCCATTACATACCACATCAGCCCAAACCACCTCAAAGTTTCAAACCTGTAGATGCTGTTCCTACTGGAGCTCCTTTTAAAGATGAAACTTTGTATCGCAGTGAATATACTGCAAAGAAGCCGGAGGTGTGCCCAGGACGGGATCCAGATGCTCTGGGTTATGTCTATGTGAACACAGATTCTCAGGGTCACAAATTCTACCGCCAGGTGTCTCCAGAACGTTCCAGGTCAAGCTGTAATCCTATTCCAGAGGAAGTACCTGCCATGTCATAATATCTACATGCAATATTTCAAGCACCTTGGTAATATAGTTGGAGATCAATTTGTTCATTTTCTCTTTAAATAACACTGCGAGCAAATTAAATACTGAGGATTTTGCTTTTAGAAGTTTGAAGAAAACCAAAGACAAACCAAAGTTTATTACAAGACTAATAAAGATTTGCCAAATGCTGAAGGAACACTATTCCCTACATGGCATCTGTCCGTTCTCTGATTGTGCATTCTAGTTTCCTTGACTCCCCAGATATCATCATGTTCCACCTCAAGGATATTTATAACATATTTAATTATTTGATATTTTCTACAATCAAATGACTGTATTTGTGAAGTAGCATGTGCCTTTTGCTGATAAAATATTTTACACAGTAAGCAAATAATGCTATTTATAATAATCTAAGAAATCAGTAATAATCTCAGTAATACGTAAGATTTTTTTTTCCTTTATATTTTACTGCCCCAATCACAAGATAGCATGCCATGACACCTAGGCATTTCTAGAAACCTTGTTTTAGCTTTAGTCATCACTACTTCATTCAGATCTGAAGTGAGTATAAAGGTCCCACTGTAATTTCTGGTAGCAATTAACAGGTGGTAACCTCACTCTTTTTCTGTACAGATAGTTGAAACCACTCAACCACCAATTTCCCTGTTTCCTAATTTCCCTGATTGTGCTCCTTCAGCCTTACTTCCAAAGGAAACAAAACTGATGCACCTTGGACACACTGACACACTTAGTGCATGTGTCCTCCCCAGCTGAATCATCTTTGCACACTTTAAACCCAGTGTGCAAATTTAATCAAGTCTCATTATGAGACTGCATAGATTTACAGAAAATAGAGTAAGCTCAGGTAAATAAAGAAATACCAGCTGAGATGCAGAAACCTGTAGGCAGCCTGGCCTGCAGTGTGCTCTTCAGAGAATTGCTTATTCCAAATACACAGACACCAATTTTTTTTACAGAAATTTTATATGTAATTGCTTCTGTATGAAATATTTGGTATTTTGTCTAGCTATTTTGAGAAATCCAGATGAATCAATTTTAGTTTTATTGCATTCATGATTTAAGCAAGTCTCAACTAATAGTTCTGTAACACACTACTCCAGTATGATTTTTTTCTCAGTATTACATATCTGGTACCCATTGGTGCAGAACACTATTTGGGTTCTGCAGAATCATGTGGCTATACTTCATAAACAAAGTCTCTTATAAAAGGGCTCAGATCAATGATGGGAACATTTTTAAAGCAGGAACTTGGTCATATGAAAGCAAGAAAGCTGAACTGAGCTAATCAGCTGTGCACAAAAGCATTGGGTGAGAGGGATCCAGACATTATTAGATCATCAGTCACTTTTACAGAACTTTTGTCTTTTTACTATGTTTTTGAAGTATCACTTTGTTAATGACATGGCAAATCAGTTTTACTTGTCTGTCAGAAATTTATTCACCTCCCTCAGATTGTGAATGAACAAGGACAATGTAAATCCGTAAGATCCTAAAAGCAGGGCAGGGAAAAGTCCAATTGATTATCATCTTTCTGTACCACAAAAGAAAAGAATGCACTCTATTGAGTCATTCTCTGTCATGCCACAACTGAGGAAACAAAGCCAAAACTTCAGTCACACCTGCCCAGGTCCACATGCTATACACCTGGTACCTCTGGAGCCATTTGGAGAAGCTCCCAATGCCCTCCAGCTCTCCTTTCTAGGGAGGGGGAAATGCAGTCTGAATCCATGTAGCTACATGTGCCTGCATGTTCTGCTCAAAATGGCTCTTCTGCTCGGTCTCTGAGGGAGCCCAGATGCTTTTTAAAATTTTCACAGCTGTTTTTTCATTTCTGAAGTAATTTCCCTTCCTTAAGTTATGGAAAGTCATTTGCTGCCACCTACCAGCACGGTACAAACATTTTGAGAGGAAGGGAAGTGGAGGGCATATTCAGATATATTTAACAGTTCCTCTGCAGATGTGTTTGAAGGCTTTTTTAGGGTGGAGGGGCATGTTCCCTTTCATTTTGTCCTTAATGTTTTCCCCTAAGTTTAATAGTGAAAGAGAGAAGCCTTTATTACTTCACAATTGAAAAAGCCCCAACACACTGATTGTGCTTCCAGGAAAAGCATCAAATGATATTATAAACCTTCAGACACTATTCAATACCTGACGTCAACCTTTTCATAAGCAACAAATTACTGAAATGCAGACCAAATGAAGAGACAGCTGGAAAACTAATATTTTTTCCAAAATAACAGCTGTTAAAAAAGCATTTTATGATGTCATGTTAAACCAAGATGTAAAAGCAGGAAAGTTATTCATGGATTCAGCTGCTATTCTGAGAGTGCTTTCTGTGCACTCTGCCATCCAACAGCGGGCTCCACAGCACTGCTGTACAGAGCCTTTGCTTTTTGTAAAGATTACACAAATGGAATTCAAAAGGAAAATTAAGCATTTGCCAACATTGTTATCTAGGATACTCTGAAACACCACCATTACATTGTTAGACACTTATTTTCTATTTAATAAAAAAATTTTAAGGCTTTTATTGTTCATACTATTTCTTAGACTATTCACACATAGCAGATATTCTGAAGCAATTTCTTTCTTATTCCCATCACTCAGTAAATACAAAACATGAACCTGTTCTGTCAGATCTAAATGAATTCTGCTTAGTGAAGGCCCAGAAAAGAAATGCAAGTTTATTCCACCTTTTAAAGAATCCTGATTCTAGATTTAAGTGAATCAAAGCTGACAATTTGGATTTTGGCAAATTATCTTCCCGCTTTTTCAATCAGATTACCTCTGTGTTGTCTTTTAATAGCAGCACAAAGCAGACTGCAGTGAAGTTGACAGTATGTCTGATAGACTGTTAAAAACAAGTACTAATCTGAGGCTTTGAAAAAAATCCCAGAATTACAGACAAAGTAGGTTGAAAAAAATAACAGAATGAAAGCACAGTTACCATGCAAATCATGGTAAAAAAAATCTCAGTGTAATCACAGTGTTGAATAATCAAACTATACTTTATTTCAGAAATATCAAAACTACGTTCAAGAAGCTAGAATCTTCAGTTACTGGAGAAGCAATAAAATAATCTACAGAGGAATGTCATGCCAATTGCAATCACAAACATTTACAGCACTGCTTCGGGTATAGCATGCATACTTAACCCAAGTTAACGCAACAAAAAATGCCGTGTGTTAACATTTGAAAACTTTAAATATAAAGGGAAAACATGAATAAGAAATTTTGGTAATAAGAAAAAATATATGTCCAAAAATCTTTATTAAACACTGTACAAAAAAAAATATTGCACTTTAAAATCAGACAATAAATATCTACAAAAGTATCTTACAAATGTTTAATTTAAAAAACGGCTTAAACAATCAAGACCCATTGCTGATTAAAAAGGTAATGATCAGGAATATCCTCTCCTTGCAGTCAGCCTTGGACACGATAGTCCTCCCTAAACATTTTCTATACAGTAGTGCTACCCTAATTCTCAGTGATGAAACCCTCTGTGCAGGATGCTGTGTCTGAACTGCCCCCACAGCACTCCCAGCCCTCTGCCCGTCACGCAGGCCAGAGATGGAACACGAGAGCCAAGTCAAAGTAAGCATTCAGGCCTCCAATATGAGCAGCAGTTGGGAAACTACAAAAGAAAAAAACATCTATTTTCTGCCTCCTGTGGGGTCCTCTCTGCTTAAAGCCCTAGTCAGACAATCTGCAATATGGAAGATAATTTACTCAGGAATACCATGGTAAGAATTTATCAACTTGCAAATGACTCAGATGGTTAATGGTCATGGATGGAAAATAGTCATGGATGGTTGATGGAAAAATGTTCAAAATAGATTTCTTGCACTTGTCTATCTTCTAATCATTAATAATTAATAATTCTTCCTTGGTAATTTTTCCCCGTTAATGAAGAAAAATAGAATGATTATTCAAGACAAGAAATCTGACAGCTATTTTGGCCAGTTAGTGGCTCCTCATTTGATTTGATGTGCAAGAGAACAGTGCTCACAAAGTGTTAGTTCACAGCTCTGACAAGAAAGCTTCTGTCTCAATATCAGTACAAAAGTATAATCAGAACTTTGATTTTACTTCAGAGACTGGAATTAGAATAGGAACAATAAAAAATGACATGTCATTTATTCAAAAGGGATCTCTTGCTGCTTTGAAAATTGTACGAGGATCTATAGTTTCTTACTGCATGCACAGAAATACAAGCAGGAAAAATTCAATGTACTTCTGAGAGCTAGTATCCATAAAGTATATCCTGTGAGATCAACCCTTAAGCTCAAGCTGTTTATGAAAATGAAGCTGCTGCCAAAATTTTACAGCTACAAGCCACAGCTTCTATAAATTTAAAAATGGTGTTAAATATGATGAAAAGAAAAAAAACAAACTAAAATCCTGGGAGTCAATAGTTGTTGCGTTCCCAAAACTTTTCAAAGTATTTTTGTGACTCTTCGTCATAAGTTAAGGACAGTAGTCACTATTTGTTCCTTTTAGGTAATGTTTTTTTCACTGATAAAATTATAAATGATGGCCTGAAAAATTTTACAGATGATATGCCATGATATTATCTTGCTAATCCAGACATGTTTAAAACATTAGAAGTTCCACTGCAAAGAATAAAAAATGAAAGCTCCCAGAAACAATACCTTATCCAGCACAATACTTTGTTTTCATTAGCCCCATGTTGCCATTTAGCTGTTACAACTAATGTCTCATTTACAAGAACATACTTTCAAGCAGGTTAGTTTAATGAACCTCTTCTCCTCTCTTCACTGCAGCATCATGAACTTTCCATAGAGGACTTAGATTTCTTGACATGAGTGACAACATCTTTCTTTGTAGGTGTCTATCAAGCATAACTTTAGTTGCTTTACAAATGTACAGTAGGGACTTGTATCCTTGCATTCACCCTCTGAAAAATATATTTAAACATTACAAGGCTTTATAAAGAGCAAAAGAGAAATAGCAGAACTTGCCATAGTAATTGTAAACAACTGATGGGTTCCTGCTAGCTTTGTAATTATTTTAGTGTGCATTTCTGGCAGCAGTGGATTCAAAGCTGAACAAGGTCACAAGTGAGAGGTGTGATCCCACTGCATTCATTTACTCATTGTCTGTTTCAGAACACTACCCCATCCTGGAGGCATTAACAGCTCGCTTGGAGACTTTTGAGTCACAACTGGCACAGTCATGTAGGGAAGTTTGCAAAAAACTTCCTAAATATCCTGTTTCTAAAAGTGCTTTTGAGGCTTTAATATCAAACTGGCCTACTTAGAGAAACGAAACCGCAGGATTACCAAGTGCTCCTTGGAGAGGATAGTTTTACCTTTGATGTACAATCAAATGCTTGTAGAATCAATAGTGTACAACTGTGAGTCACTTTCTAATATAAATGCTACAAACTATTACTATGCTCATATTTAAATAAACATCTACATACTGCCACAGGATGTGACACTGCAGTGTTGCCAGGTCACTGGTCTCTTCCTCCCTCTGCAGAAGTGCTCAGCCACGGGTTTGTTGCTCTGCCTGTGCACGCAGGACACTCGTCTGGACTGGAACCCACTCCCACAGCCCACACTGCAGGGCCTCCAGGGACCTGTCCTCCAGTACACATCACACACCTCTGAAGAACAGTTCCTTCTGGCAGGAGGGCTGTGCAGGGGAATAAAGGGCAGTTAAATGTTTGTTTTTGTGCCAAATCCTTATTCACACAACAATAGAACTGAGCAGCCCCCACATCCCTGCTCGTAGCACAGCCAACCAGATCAGGATCCTCAAAATTCTGTGTTTTGAATATCTCCAAAGAAAGAGATGCCAACTTTCTAGATAACCTGCTCCATTTTTCTCATATTTAAGTTGAATTCCCTTTTTTTAATTTTCTGCACACTTATCATGCCTTCTCACTCATGAGAAAACATGAATTTCTTTAACTCAGTTTCTTAATCCTGGAATAGGAAAGGTATTTTATCTTTAAGAAAACTTAACTGACCCTGAAACACTGCATACTGGATGCTGTGTATTCTTCAGGCATAACCTCTCCTGGGTTCCTGAACTCATCCAGTGTCCACAAAGGGATGACTGTGTCTACCTCTTTTCCTTTGTTTGACACAAAAGAATTGGCCTACTTGCAGTGACAATCCTGTACCTTCAATTTGATCATCTAAAGAATCTAACTTGTAACTTCTTCACACCGTTTACCTTTTTCTTTCATCACAAGAAGAGTTTGGCACTGAAGATCCGTTCTGAAGCTGACATATAAACTGACGGTGCTGGGAACCTGCACAGTGACCAGAACACTGAAAATTGAGAGAAAACAGTGAGGGGAGAGAAAAACAAACAGCCAAGTTAGGAACAACAGAATTATCCTCCTAGGGAGTTACCCAGCTACACAGCCCAGCCATAATTTTTCGCATCTTGCCTTCTTCAGCCCTGTCACACCTCAGTTTGGAGAAGGCCCATATATTTTTGGTTCTCTGTGCAATTTTGCCTAGACACTGACTTCCCTGCCTGTTCCTAAAGCTAAATCCATTGTGTTCTCTCATCATACCACATCCCTGCTGCTACAGAATTCTTTCTGTAGCTCTGCCCATTACAAACTTGCCTTGCTAAAATCTGTATTTGGAATGCAATGATAGAAATTCTAATTAGTTACTTCACACATTGAACAGCAAATACAAATCATATCGATGAACACAAGTTTGCCTCATGAAGGAAGAAACAGAAAATATAGGAAAACAGACTTCTGTTCATTCTGTGAAGTGAACAATTTCTTCAATGTGTTATTGAAACACATTCATATACCTTTTTGGGGACTTCACAAGTACAGCTATGCAGCCTGTATACTAATATGACTGCAATGAAAGCAATAAACTTGCTTGGAAAATGGAATACATCATAATGACTTAGCTTACAAAATACTTATAGAAAGCTTATACGCTGGTTTCAGGTTATGTCTTCAACAAAAAAATTGTTCAGAGAGCATAAAATGAAAAAAACCCAAGATTTCTAATTGGTCTGGAAGGTAATTGCAGCCACAGAGCCCCTCCCTTGTGCAAGAGGACAGATGTTCAGCCACAGGAGGACAGAAGTTCAGCCAGCGGCACAACGGCACTGTCCCACTGTTACAATATTTACAAGATTCAGACAAAGGCTGTGAGTTACCTGTGTTTTTGGCCGTGCTGGCCCCCCTGGACAGGAGTGTCCCATGCAGGGTTTCCTTGCCATGGGCCGGTCCCTGTGTGTGCAGGCCCCTGGCAGCAGGGCCAGCGCGCTGCCGTTGGCTTGGGCTTGGTGGCACCACAGCTGCCGGTGGCGAAATCCACGGCCACAGGATGCAGAGCACTCCGACCACGGCCCAGCTGCCCACCTGCAGGGTGCACAGACACATTTATGGCAGTCCTGCTGGGAGCTGGTAGCAACTGTTTGCAACGAAAATGCAAAAGAACCTGTCCTTGCAAATGTGAGAATGGTTAGAATCAGCTCCTTCACTTGAGCAAGGTCTTCTGAAGGTGGTTAACTGATGACAGCATATTTGCTAACAGAGGTGACAATGCTTGTTACCAGAACCTGTTATTAGGTGAGCCCTACAGACCCTGCTGCATGTGACATTCCAAGAGGAAGGAGAGTGTACTTTTCTATTACTTATAAAATGGATGGTACCAATTTAATTGATACTAAAGTGACAGCTGCCTAATTCATCCAAATTTATTACATTGAGAGCTCACCAGATAACGGCTCAAGCAGAACATGTTATTTATTGATTAGGAATTGCAAATATTTAGTCTGCCTTGGAAGCTAGGAACAATACTGGGGAGGCAGCAGATGGTAATACAATCAACTTGACTTGCTCTTTGCATAAATCTAGGCTAGAAATATAAAATGGACTTTATGTGTACGACAATAGTGATAACAGGAAAAAATGCTTTTTTCTTCAGCAATTATTTCATTTTCTAACATTCAAACAGCTTATATCTGTCAAGGAAGATTAATCTTTTACAGTCTGCACCCTTGTCTTTTTCTCCCTTTTAAAGCTGAAATACTTTTGCAAACATTTGGTGCAGTGTATGCACAGCAAAGCACAAGTAGATACTCAAGCCCTTATATTTCCTTAACAGTACCTCTCCACTGTGATGAAGTGAAGTGATTAAACACATGCTAAACACTTGAATAATTAAGATCCCATGCCACTGACTATACATCTAGGGCCTTTAAAATTCTATGGACGCTTTCTAAAGAGCTGCCTTGAGATGAGAAGATTGTGCAGAAATCAGTAAGCGGGAAAATGGGAAGGGAAGTCTGGACATTTTGCACTTCCCTCCCAGGTCAGTAATCACAGGGAAGGACAGAGGTTAGAGGCACTAAGCAACAGACACAGGGCTATTTTCCAGACATCTGGGGTGATCTTCCTGTATAGAAAGCATGGAATATTTCATAAAAGAAAACCAATTTATATGTTAGCATCCATGTATGGCTCAAGGCAGAGTTAATTATCTTAGTGTACACACAATTGCCTTCCATTGGTGATTGCATAAAGCCAAATTAAAAGCAGAACATATCTGAGCATATAAAAAGACAATTCAGTTCCCATTCTCTCTAGCCATATGAAATAACCTATGTGTTTATATTGTAAATGCTCCAGGGCCAGTGATAATCAGATTATTTAGTCATGCCCTGCAATCCACTGAAAGGTCTGACCTTGCTCAGAGGAGCCCCAGAACCTCTTGCACCCTCCTGTCATCTGCTCCAAATGCTGGAGCTTAAGAGAGAAACCTGCAACTGAAGCTGTGTTTCAAACCATTAGTTTGATTTCAGTATTTTTCTACTGGCAAAATGTTAGCTTTCTCTGGGCTGACTGGAGTTTAGTATCATTTAAAATAATCTGGTTTTTGGCTTGCTAATGATGAAATACAAACAACTTCTGATACATATCTGTTGCTAGGCTTTCTGCATTTAGAACAGAATTTAGAACATACTGGCAAGATGCACTCTCACAATGTCAGCTAAGGTCTTAACACTTCCCTGCCAACATTTTCCAGTGAGGGACAACTCCAAAGTGTGTGTATCCCTCACTGATTTTTGCTGATAGTGATGGCCAGTTCTTTAAAGTAACAAAAACACTTGTTTTGAGGATCCTGTGGGGTTTCCTGTTGAAAGCCTGGAGAAGCACCCTGTTGAGCTGGAATGCTCAGTGCAACTCAAATAGTCTAGAGGTATGGTTTTGGAATCAGATGTCATTCACTTGTCTGCGATATAAATATTTTCAGGCCCATGAACCCCAGTTGATCCAGTGAGAAAACTGCCAGGAGAGGACATTTGAGGAGCACTGTGGTGAGGGGCATTAGAGAGAAATGAGGCATTCCACAGAAAACATCTTACTCTGAGCTCTGCTGGCACAAAGGAGAGCAGGTGAACACAGAGTTACCCCGGCCACTCATGATGAAATAAACCCCACATTTCACACTCAGAGCATAAACACAGAGACAATTTCAGGAGGGGGTGAGTGCATTTTAATACACAAAGAGCACAAGGAAACAGAGCAGAAGGGAGTTTACCTGGGAGGGCAGTCCTCTCTGTTGCAGGGCTGGTAAATGATTGCTGGTTTTTGCAGCTCTCTGCATTGTGACTCATTTACTTTCTGTTTCTCTGTGTTCATGCACTGTAGGCTCCTGGAGCGGGTTCCTGAATGCCCACAGGTGGCAGAGCAAGGACTCCACCCTGCATATTCCCAGGTGTAATCTGAGAAATACAATTGGAAGCCGTGTGAGAGAGGCACTGTACCCTGGAACTCTGTCACATTTTGATTGATCTGGCAGCACACTGTAGGCTGGATAGACACCACATCCTCTACAGAAAAGCAAATATTTCAGCACTGTGAAAAGGGACCATGAGCCAAAGTAGAATTTTTAGTTCTGCTCAGCTTCCCCTCAAGTTCAGCCCTTACCCTATGAGCATCAAGCCCTCTAGAAGGCAAATGAGATCAGCACATGAAGGGCAGAACCTGGCTCACAGTAGGAACTGATGAGTTTCCTTTAAAATTTTCATAACATTTTTATACAATGAGCATTAAAAAGAGGAAATTATAAATCAGACTCTCCAGGTTTCCTGCTGTTCTACAGCAAGTTCATCCTGAAGAAAACTCATCTTACTCCAGACACCTCACATAATTTCAGGATTTAAGAAAATCCTGTCCTAAACTACAGAGAAGTATTTAATGTAAAAATAATTTGCCACTGAGGCATCTGGCAAGATGAAAAAGGAATTTGTTTTAAAGAGCGTTTTATATTAAAAACCGATCACCTCTAACAATTACTACCTTTATATTTAGTCAAAATTCCACACTTACCCCTTCCTCCACAATTTTTTTTGACACTTGGTAAAAGATGAAGTACTATGCAATGTTGACAGATTTTTATGTGATCACAGAAGGAGTCAGGTTTTTCTATAATAACCAAGAATAATTGATAGCTACCAGCTGTGTCCACAGACTCACTCTTGCAGCACATAATGAATTCTTTAACTTATTGTTTTTCAATGTTTCCTTATTACTTCTGGATTTCTTAAAATAATACAAAAGGGCCTTTTTCAAAGTAGAAATAGTTAAATTTACTGACTGCAGCTATGATGGAGAGACTGTATTGTTTGTTTAACTAGGATGACACTGCTCAGAAGTGCCCTCAAAATGCCTACTGTGCAAAAACCACCAGGGGAGGTTTTACAGCTTCACAAATGCATGGGTATGGTAGTGATGAAACATTTACTGAAGTGTCAATCACAGATAAAGCTCAGAACTAGAAAATGGAATCACCCCAAAATACTGCCCAACCTGACTGGAGAGAAGATTAAGCAACCAAAAGGCAGTCCAGCTGAAGACTGCAGGTGGACAGTTCAACACTGGCAGAAATTCTAACTGTAATGAGATCTAGATTAGGATTTAGGGCTGGACCTAGTTTTTGAAAAATTCTATTCAGGTATTTTCTGAATTACATTTGAGTTTTAAAAGTAAATGTTTTGATCACAGATGTGTCTCAGTAAGATTCCTTTGCAAATGTAACTTCCCTCATAACCTCAGGCACTCCAGAACCCTCTTCACCCATGAACAATCACCAAGAATTCCTCCTACAGAGCACAGGGGATCTGATCCTACTGCTTGAGTCCCTTGCAGATCAGTCATAAGACAAATCAAACTGATGGGGGAAGAGATAAAACATACAGAAAATTTTACAGCGTCAACAGATGCTTGTTTTTAAATCTGAATTCCTAATTATATTGGGTTTTAAAAGAGGACATAATTATTTTCTAAACCCTTAAAAATGTTTAAAACTTGACAAAAAGTTTGCAGATACAGCTGATTGTCCTGCTCGTGCATATGCAAGGTTCTTTTGAAATTCAGTTGCACATTTTATAACCTACTGATAGAAATGGGGGTTTGTGCAAGTGCATTATGCTGGGGAACCTTACAAGACATTCTTGAGACCAGAAGACAAGACAAGACATTTTTCACATGGAAATCTATGAGTGTTCAGTGTGCTCTAGTACAGTGATGTGATTAAGGGTGTCTGCAGTAAGATCACTACCATATTAATTGTGATGATGCTGGAATATGACAATTATATTTAAATTTTTTTATTACAATTAAGGTGTTTCCAAGGTGGACCTCAAAGTCAGTTTTGTTTCAGTTTGGTGGGCTACCATGGAGAAATTTGTTGAATCCCATCTGATTTAAAACTATTTAAGCAGAAAGACACATTATCTCAGCTTCTCAGATACACAGGCAAGCTATAAGAACCCCCACATGATATTTGGATACACATTAATTACCATATCCAGCACTGAGTATGGGCATTTTCTATTGACTTAAATAAGACCATTCCCATAAGTGAAGCTAAGTGTGTATTTCTGAATTAATTTCAGGACAGAAAAGAAGGTTAGTTATTAGCAAAGTCTTTACAGAACAAAAGAAGATATTTTAAAATTCAAGAATTTGTCATATAATTTTCAACAAACCTTCCTTCTTGACATTTACCCAAACTGACATTAGTTTTGCACTAGCTGAAGTCCGACATTGGAATTGTCCAGCAAATTGACCAGAGCTGGTGTTCACCTCTAGGATACGACCCCCAACCAGGGTTCGGTATTCCAAGGTCTTTACTTCCTCCACTGGGCTATCTCCAAAGAGCCACTGCACTGCATTTCTGTGACCAGGCACCACTGGGCAACCTAAACATCAACAGTATTTTAGCAGGTTTTTCTCAACACATTGAAAAGCTTGTGAACATCTAGAGTGTGTGATTCTACATAAAGGACATTACCATTCTAAACAAAAACAAGAATATGCATAAATCCACTCAAGTCCAAGCTGTGGCCCAAAGTCCTGACTCTCCCTTGAGGGGTATGAGCTCTGTAAGCTGATGTGTATTTACTACACTTAATCAAACTTAGTTTCTATACGAACAAAGTGGAAGGGGGCAACAATGATTTAAATGGAACAAAGATTTCATTCCAGACTCTACAATATGCAAATGGGTCTGTAATTAAAGACCTTCTATCTGTATTGGAAAGGAGTCAGAAAAGTCTGAAATGAAATTGCTTGATTTTCGTTCCACAGGGCACAGGCAGGGATGGAAACAAAGGCACTCATTTAAATGGGAAAAAACACAAGCATAAAGCCCAGCTGAATCCCTTCCACTGTCTCAAGTGAAGCTCAAAGAGCAATTACAGGGCTTTAGTGTCAGTGTGATTCACCTCACAATGTCTTAAGGAAAGCTATTTTTTGAAAACTGGATAAAAAAATATGATTGCATATCTTAATCTGAGGCCTCCCCACTGGTAATTGAGAGCTGAGCTGGAGTTAAGAAATCCAGGTGGTCACCAAACCTGGACTCTTGGGAATTGCACTCCCTTTTTCCATGGGGCCCTCTCTAATTTGATAAAATAAATAAATAATAATGAAAAAGCAGAAAAGACAACACACCTATTCTTAGTGGATCACCAGGTACCACACTGACATTTGTACCAATCCCAGATGCCATCAGGACACGCTTTTTTCTGCTTCCCTTCAATAATTGAGTGTTATTCTCTGTAAGTGTTTGTTCTGTAACACAGTGCATAAGATCTCTTCTGAGCAAGAACAAAATCATGATGCCAAAAGATATTTCATATCAAAATATCCAGCATGCTAGTTATGAAGCACAAAGATAAAAGCAGTTTGGAATTCTTTAGGAACAACTTCATTTATGCAGTTAAATTATCTAAGAAATAAACTACATGTGTACAGGGAAACAAATTATTTACGTTTATGCAAGTTTCTGAATTAATAAATCAATAAATTTATTGAATTTGTTAGAAAAACAAGCCTGTAATAGCGTAAAAACAAGATTTACAGGATATATTTCCTGTTTTTCATGACAATGTTATTTATTATTTCAGTGCATGCAGGAATTTTAAGAAAAAGAATTCTCTCAGTGGAATCTGGCCAATTCCTCTGTTCCATTAAATGGAATTATGACAAAGTGTTATAATAGAAAAAAGAAGAACATCTTTTAAACTCTAATTATGCACAGAGATAGCATAATGAATGCAGAGTCAAATGCCTATCACTATAGCAACTCCTCCTTTTTATCATATGCCGGCAGAATAACTGCCAAAAATGTGGGCAATCTGTCAGTAACACACAGTTCTTACCACTTAGTCAACATTTCTGTTTTAATGAATGTACATAACATCTATGTCTCTCTTTCCAGAAGGATTTGAATCTTTTGCTATATTCTAACTTCTCTGGGTCATTTTACATTGGCTCAACATTTTTCCTCAGTGTGTGATTTCTGTACAAAGTCTCCTGTCATGCCTGTCTGTAAACATCAGGACAGAAAAGTCTCCACAAAACCACAGTGAAGCCAGTTCCACAGGAAAAAAACTGGTTGCCTTGTCAGCCCTTAGGGAGTTTTATTGGAAAGGCTGCACAGACTTTGTGCTACTGCTGGAGTGGCCCTGACCAGGCAGCAAGTCCTGTAGCCAGGCCAAAAATCTGATGGGATGTTTCAGACAGCACTGAGCCACTGCAATCTGCAAGTCCTGACAGGAGAAGTCCTCCCATTTCACTGCAGTCTTGCACAGCCAAAAACTTGAATTTGGCCTTCTCCTATCCACTCCAGATTTATTTAAACTAATGTCACATGACCAGGAACAGAAACAAAATTTAGACTCTTGTAAGCAATCTTCCAGTCACGTCATTAGAATAATATTCCTCTCTGGAACATCCAAAGTTTTGATGTACTCCAGGAAAACTGAAAGCAGGAAGGCAGCTTCAGTCTACACTCATCCTCACACAGAGGTTCCTGTTATGTCTTTAGAAGCTCCTCCTCGGCCAACAGACCCAAACATCCACAACCTGCCCCAGGTGTGCATCCAAGAAAGGGATCTTTGTGGCAGGACTGCTCACAGGGAGCACAGCTAAGGGGTGATACAGCTCATCTCTAGAGGCAAATGATCCAATGACTGCAGGGATTTTTAGGGCATGATTGCATTATACAGAATTAAATTATTAATCTCCTTCCAACAGAGGTATTTAGATGGAGTTTTCTCTTTACGTTTTCTGTTCTGAGGGTTCAGAGCTCACAATCAGAATTATTTCTTTTCCACCCCCTACATCTTATTTGCCTCTATAATTAAAAAAAAAAAAAAACAAACAAACACCAACCCCCCAAATCAGCCTTTGCTTTCATTTTCCTGTGTTTCCCTAAAGATTCTTCTGAATACTCAAGCCTGCCCTGTGTCTCTAGTTCAAAGCACTGGGCCCACTGTAACAGTGGATTAGTACTAATGTGTCAGGTGATTTAAGGGCTGATTATTTGTTGCCTGGAAGCAAGAAGATGGAACAACCTTGAAGTCACAAGTGAAACCACTGTACCCAGAGCCACATTAAAGAAAACACAAAACAGAGAACAGATCCAGGGGAGTCAGATGCAATCAAAAATTTCAAGTTTCTAATAAAGTGTTAAATATGCCCCCAACTATTTTATGGTTAAACTTTGATTATAAATTGGCTGACTTCTGTTATCAGTAAGGAATTCTCATTTAGTACTTACCAGTTATGTGGAGAACAGATGCAGCCTCAGCTTTTCCGAGAGCATTAGTTGCTCTGCAAGTGTATGTTCCTGCATCTCCATAGGAAACATTCCTCAGAAATAAAGAGCCATTCAAAACCAAGAAAGAATTCACTTGTAAAACACCTTTCTTCTTCAACCATGTTACATTTGGATTGGGAACGCCTTTAAAATGAAAATAATTAAAACATTTGTTGTGAGAGGTAAGCCACAGGGTTTATATTGCTAACTGCTACTGTAGCATGCAAGAGCCCTGAGGTCCTTTGTCACTTCACAGAGTGGGAAAACCTAAGTGACAACATTGCAGCAAAGCAAGCAGTTTTCACACTCACAAGAAAACTTCTCAGTTGTGAGCACTCTTAATAATTCATCATCCCACTAAGAATAAAGATCAAAGTTTATGTACTGCAAGCCCAGCTCAAACACAGCTTTACAGACTGCTACCAGTCCTGCAAATGCAATGTACTCACATATCTCACTGAAAGATGTGACACCACTAAACCCAGTCAGAAAAAAATGATGGAAAGATCTGCACATTTTTCATTTAACCTGCCTCCCACAAGGAAGGAAGGACAGAAGGGAGAGAGGAAGGAAGATTAAATTTTTTTATCAAAAATCAGGAAAAAAAATTGGGGCAACAATATTTCTCTTGAAAAAAAAAAAAAGATTAGAAAATAAATGTGGCTAATTTATGCCAAAACACTTGTGACAACTTCTCCAAGTTGCAGATGTGATCTGTACAGCTTGTAATGACAGAGGGTGAAGGGAAGGGAACAGAAAGACCTATTAATAATGAAAAGATGGGTTCTCTTGCTAAGCAACTTCAGCTACTGTGGTACAGAAGCCAAAGGTCTATCATCATTCCTGCTATAGTGCTTGAACTCTGAGCCTCAGCTCTTGCAGACAACTTGTCATTTTCAATTTTAATCAAGAAATTACTTTGAACACTTATTTTTAATGAAATTATTTTTCCACTGGCACACTACCAGAGGGAAGATTTCAACTCTTTTATTTTCCTCAAACATTTGCCTTTAAAAAGAAATTTTGGAAGCTGGCAAATCAGACATCTCTGGTTGAGCTGCTGCAGCAGAAATGCTCTTTCCAAGTTCCAAAATCCTGGGGGAAGTCACTGGGTAAATTAGTATATGTGGCACACTGAGCAGCCACAGACGTGCACAAAGGTGCAGGGATGGGACAAGTCACAGATGAAAAAAGTCTTTCACCTAAACCCTTTTTTTTTTTTTTACTGAATAAATTGGTCAGTGCTCACTGAAGACTCCTCAACCAGGTTCTGCTACAGGAGCCGACCCAAATGTGGGACATTTGGAAGCCCCAGCCACACTGAATGCTAATTCAGTCTCCTCTCCTCACAGATCATTGTGCAGTATTACTTTACAGATGATGTCTTCATGATGTGGAATGGCCTTTAGGAACAACTTTAACATTTCAATCACTGGCTTAGCACTTCCAATGCACACCTCAAGTTTTTCCTTTGCTGTAATAGGAACCAGACATATTTTTTGGAACCTGCAGTTTCACTGAAGGAAAAAGCCCCCCACGCCATTTTGTCTAGAAAGGCAATGAAGAGAAACACTCTCTGCATAATCACACATTTCATTCTAGACAATTTAGCAGCTGTTCCATGCTTTTAAATTCACGTAGAATTGTGTTTTACTGAATAAAGCTGCATAAAACAAGAACTGCAGAGTGCACAGCAGTCCATAAACCAGGTTGTTTTTCAAGTTTCTAGAAGAACCTTCATGCCACTTTGAAAAATCCATCTGGAATTAGGATAAGGTCTTGGTTTAAGGGTCTTTTTTCCATTTCACCCAGATTTCTGGCTAAAGTGTATAATTCTCAGACATTTTTCCTTTACAGTGAACTTTCCACAGCCTTGCAAGCGTATATGCTTACTCTGCAGATGGGCTGAGGAGGTGGTGTGAGGATCTGAGCTGTTTTACTCCAAGGCCTAGAGGTTTGCAGCCAGACTACCCTCACTGGCACCAAAACCCAGCAGGCCAATCAGAACCAAAAAGAAGCCAGCAGCAGCACAGCTGAGATAGGACTGAAGTAAAAAAGGTTTAAAGTCAAATTCCACAAAACACAAAAACGTTTGGAATGGTTCAAATTTAAACTTTTAACCTGAGCCTCTATCAAACATCAGCCCAATATCACCTCATGATAGTCCTCCCTCTGCTCTCATGACAGCATTTAGAAATAAAGCTTATTCCCAGGATTTAACTAAAGTCAAATATTTTTCTTCCAAATGGTTTATATCCTAGAGCTATTCAGAAAAATTGCCATGTCTCTGCTCTTCTATGTGTGCCTCATTCAGAGACATGTAGAGACTTTTAAAATGTGAACTGAAGTTCAGTTTGCAGAAGACATCTGCAGAATAGCTTTGCCACTCATTTTAAGTTCAAAACTGGGTATCTGTCACACACCTTAAAACTCAAGTTATAGCAAATGATTCCTCTTTCTTTCTCCAAAGAGCTGTATTTGTTTCTCTTTAGGGAAAACAAGTGAGTAATACCACACACACAAGTAAATCAGGCCATTTCTCAAGTGAATAATGTGAGCACACAAACATAAATTGTAGGTCTGAGGAGAAGTGCAGACAGAGCCCTGCACCACAGGCCAGCAGCCAGTCCAGCTGTCATGCACCAGGAATCCACCCAAGCCATCCTAGGGGTGCTGGCAGTAAGAGATAAGGAGTGTGTGAGGGCAATCCATGGAAAACAAGCAGTTAAACAGATGACATTGAAACCACCAGCAGTGCTTTACACACAGGCATTGTACACTGCTGTCCTGCAGCTGATGTTACCTGGATTACCCTCAGGGTGCACCCATCAATGGGAGCTGTTTGAGCTCAAAACAGCAGTGGGAATAATCACAACACTCCTGCACTGTATTTTACTGTATTTTACCCCAAACGATCAAGGAGTAAGATTTTTATCTAGGAGTTAATTATTATTATGTGAATTGTGTGCTGAGCACCTCTGAGTTGGCCTCTTCACAATCATTTTGAGGACTCTTAAGATTTTGCATTTCATGGTTCCATCACTTTTCCCAGCCTTTGTATTACATGGAAACCAATTCACTATCTGAGAGTGAGACTGGGAAATATTGGACTATGTGCTTAAGAACAACTGGTATTTGTAATCGAGCTCCTTCTCCGACCTCTTCACTGGCTTTTGGTTAGCTTGCCATTAACAGTATTAAGGCAAATGTCAGACTGAGTCCTGAACTAAGGAAAAAAGAAAAAGATTGTTTTAGAGAAGAATTCAGGGACCTAGAGTAGAACATGAAGAGAGGAGAAGAGAGGAGGACTGCATGCTTTGCAGCCAGGACACAGCTCTATGCCAGAAATCAGGGGCCTCTAACCCTGCCTTTCAGAGGAACCTGAAACTGGAGGGCAAAAATATATAGTGATATAAAGCTTTCAGAGTTGGGCATCCATAGAGACACATTAGAGAAACCACTCAGAAAAGAGGCTGATATTTCCTAATAGACAGCCTAGAAACAGATTAAAGAAATAAAACTGGAGAAAAAGACATCCCTGTAGTCCCGTTCCTTCACATTCTTGGGCAAATCAGCACATGCATTTCAAGCTCTTCTGGACAGCTTCAGTTTATCTGTATGTTCATATGGCCAGTGAAAAATCCTTTTCTGCTGTACATCTCATGAGAGACAGAGTTCTTGTTTATATTTTCATTTCTGGAATTCCTATCAGGAGAAGCTCTTACTGTTAGAGGACACTTAGAAAAACTAGTTTTAGGCATGCATTCACTTTTTTTCCCTAGGATTACCTTGCATAAAACTCCATCTCATAGCCCAACACAACCCCAGCATGCAGTCAGCACTAGCACATTTCAGGTGCAAAACCTTCCATTGTGCAGATTTTCAGTGCTTCTTCTTTACAAATTAGACCCCATATTTACTGCTCCTGAGATAAGATTTCCCTTCCCTGCTGGTATGCAGCACTGCACACTGAGCTGAGTCTCATTTAGGAGCTCTTGGGAGAGAGCAGGCAAAGTACACAATTCCCACATTCCTCTTGTGACAAGGCTCTCCCAGTTGCACTGTAAAAAGCACCAATTTTCCTACACAGAAACTACAGGACAGAATTCAAGCATACCATCAAAACCAAGAAAAAGATGAATTACTTTTTCCTAGGCAAATAGTTAAAGCCTAAACCCTCTGTTTTACCCTTTAGAACTCATGTAAATAAAAACCTAAGAGTTTTAAGCAGTTTTCCCATCCAAGTAGAAACAAAACTAAGCAAAAATAAGCCAAAACCAAGTTGTTGCCTTTTTTTTTTTTTTTTTTTTTTTTTTTTCTCCCCTTCCCTTAAAGGAGTTGAAATTACTCTTAGGTTTTGGGACATATTTGTAGGATTTCATGGAGGATTTTGTCCTATGCACAAGGCTGAATTTTACTGAAGATGCTTGACTCTCGCTTACTTAATGGTTGATCTAAACAGGGTCTTTAAATGAACAAAAAAATCTTTCACACTGTCTTCAGGAGCCCTTTTTCGTTACAGAATTGTAGCAAGAACACTTGCAAGCTGAATAATTTCTGGTTTGATCCCCAGACAGTAGGAAAAGGGGCAGGAGGAAGAGGGAAGAGATGCCCTGTAGTCCCCTTTGTTTTCTTCCTACCCCATCTGCACACAGATGCAGCTGAGGATGAGCCCAAAGATTCAACTCCCCCAAACTGCCAAAGGCTCAGAATCCCCAAGTGCAGTAAAGATCCCAGGGATTCATATGGGAGATCTATCACTGGATCCAGAGAACAGCAGAATCAAACAATTATGTCCTACAGTTCCAAGTCAGGAAATCACTTAGGCAGGAGACTAAATCCATCCCTATCAGGGAATACAATTAAACACATACTTAACATTCAGGATGGCTGTAACTATCCTTTATGAACAAAGGTGCATTCTTGAACTCAGGCCTTCATAGTCTTAGAAAAACCTTGAAAATGCGAATCTTACTCTTGCAACGGATCTAAATCCTCTTTAAAAGTTCTTCTATAGACCTAAGTGGCTATAAAACTTTAAAATTAGTTTAATCTATTTTTTCTGACCTCAAACACAGGTTATTTTCCACTAGCATTGGAGCAGCTCTACAATACTCAATGTTCCATGAAAAAAGTCATTTTCCACCATGAGTGGCCCTGGGACAGCCAATGTTATGGAAAAAACTCTAGCTCCAGATGGGACTACAAAACACGTGTTTTAAAAAAGAGAAAAAAAGGAATCTGCACTATAGGGTGCCCTTAAAATATTCAGTGTTCAAAAACAAATTTCCTCCAACCTTGAAAGCCCTGTGAAATATTACACACCATAAAAACGTTGGCCTACTAACTACTTGCTCTAAAACACTGGATACGTCTTCAGAAATTTTTCCCCCAGCTAAGTAGAATCTCATAAAGTATTCTGGGTTTCCCATTCAAGAGCAAGGCAGAACTGTGCTGGCACAAAGCACATTTTGCTGCACTTCACTAGAAATTTACCTTATTTCAGAGGCTCAAATTTGCATGTCAGCTTTCAGAGGAAACAATTCTGGGTCAACTATATATACACAATGAATGCCATCTGATTATTATTTACCCTACACCCACTAACACCTCCAGTGCACTGAGCGCAACCTACAAAACAATTGCTTCCACAGGTACACCTTCGTATTTTCTACACCAGAATTCTCAGTCTGCCTTTATATTCATCTGAATTATGCTTGGGCAATCAACTTCTAGTGAACCCTATAAAGCCTGAACCTGCTGCTACTGAAATTACCCACATGAATCTTGCCAGCCTCACCAGGAATAAGAGCCCTGAACAGAGCAGCAACAGTGTGAGACATTCTGGCACTTTGTGTGCTCCCCTACCTGCCCTCTGACTCTGGCAATCTTTCAAAGCCTTACCTCTCCTGCTTCCTACCAGCCATGCAGCAGCCCCTCTTCCTAGGTGGTAGCAGCATCTGGCAGGATTTAGGTATTCCTACCAACATCTGGCCACCTCCTTAGACGGGTTCCCAAGGCAAGACCCCCTTCCCACCCTGCTCTTGCTACGGCTCAGTCAGGTTCTGTTGAGCTCTTTGGCTGTCAAAGAGAACTTAATCTTTTTTCCAGCTGTAGAAGTTTAAGGCTAATATTTTTCAAAATCAGGCATTTAAAATAAGGCAACTATATTTAGCAACTAATGACTGCTAGAGTGAATTCTGCAGTCGACCCCCACCAAAGACTCTGTTGGTGTGCACCAGGGCACTTCGACAATTCAGCACTGTTAGCAGAGACTGGTTTACCCAGCTGGTGTAATTACACTTTCACTTCACTGAATAATGATGCTGCATCACCAGGGACCACACTTTATCACCAGACATTTATCACCATAAAGGACTTCAAAAATATAATTTTATCAGAAATCAAAGCACTATACAAGAATTGCTATCCTTAGACCTAAAGTCCACTTAACTCTGCACCTTCTGTCAAACAATGGGCACCTGGGGATGTGTTGGCAGAGCACAAAAATCATGGCACTTATTGAATAACCCTCTCCTCAATGTACCTTCCTACCTTCCAGGACTAGAAGTAGCCTTTAGATCATGCCTGTTTCCTCTACTGCTCTTCTCTCTACCACTTCTAGCTCTACTATATTATTTTTGAGATGAGATCAGCAAGTTGCCAACAGGATTGACCACAGCTGTAAAGAATGGCCAATTTTTATTTTCTATTATTTCATCCATTCCTCTGCCATTAGTTTTGATTTGGACAGCACCCAGAAGCGTGCTGGTGCTGCATGGAACTGAGAACCACAGACCTGACTGTCAGTCCTTCAGGGACAGCCCCATGCATCTGTCTGCCTTTAAGGTTATTTATTCTTCATGTACATTTATTCTGCAAATATCAACTTTGAACATCCTTTGAGCTCATCTTGCTTTTAAATGCTATTGTGTGATCATCCTGCTGCAACTCTTTTGCAGGGAGTTTTAGATACATTAGCCTTTATAAATCATCATTCTTTACAGTTTTAGTCAACTAACTGGTGACATTCCTTTCAAGAACTTCTGTAAAAATGTTGAGCATCACAAACCCCACAACTTTGGGGAACCCTATTGTCTCTTCAAGTAAATTTAACCATTTTTTCCTCTCAGTCATTTTAGCAGGTGCTAACCATTGAGGCAACCTCTTCCTTTACATAATTAGAATTCATTAAACTTTTCCTAGGCAACTTCTCGACAGCTTTTTGCAAACTGAAGTAGGAAGTATTTGAAATTTTACCTCCCTGTAACACAATCCATTTTAACCCTTGCTGAACCTGGAACTTAAAGGAAATTTCTTTTTGAATTAGAAAAGCTGTGAGAGAAAAAAAAAAAATCCGTTTTGTAAACAACCCCAATTTATGGATTTTGCCCCACCTCCCTGAGGCTCTGCCTCAGAAAGTAGTGGAAGGACTCAGGAATGTGTTTCTATAGAGGCCTAGTAGGTACCAATGTCCCAAAAGACACTCAGTGTGTGTTTGATGAGGGCTGCTTCGGACTGTCAGTCAGTCTTGCCTGGACCCTCAGCCATACTGCCCATTAGTATTGGCAAAGCATCAGATATTGTCCCCAGGTTTAGTTATAACCAAAGGGATTCCATTTTCAAGTTCCCAGACTGTTACAAGACACAAAACAAAGCATAATTAAGTTTTTGAACATCTTTTAGTCCTTCCCACTTAAGCATGATCCCAACAAAAACTCCCATGAATATAAGCTTGCTGTAAAAAGCCTAAGAGCAAAAGATTTTCCTTCTATTATGCTGATTATAAATACTGTCATTCCTTCCTCATAAAAGACATCTGCACACACCCCTTTAAAGTTTGAAATCTATTATTAATATTCTTTAGAACATACAAAAAAAACTGAAAAAAGGAAGAGCCAAAATCCTATGTATTAAACGTCTATATTTCTTCACTCATATATTCTAAAGGGGTTAAGCATAGAAGACAAAGAACAGCATCATAGTTACATTTGGAATAGTGTGGGTAAATGAAGAAACAGATGGAAAATCAAAATCTTGATTTTTCTGGACCTCTTTCAAGTTCCAACACTGACAGCAAGTACTTGGTCCACCTTTGTGAAAATTCTGCGCAAAAAGATACAACAGGCTTTGTGTATTTCTCACAATTTTTTATCAGTATGTTATTATTAGAGGGCCAAAATGTACTTATAGGAATGCAGAAGTTGGATGAAGGTGCAGATTCTACTTTTTAAGGCCCGTGTGCCAAGATATTTCAGAGCTGCAAAGAGAAGTGTAAACAACCTCAGCTCGGTGTGTCACTTCCCTGCACTCACCACCAAGGGGCAGGCAACGCACATTTTATTGTTAATTTCCATTTATCCCTCTATTCTACTTCAACTTAGAACTTTCAAAGTTTTTACAATAAATGGAGTCTGACAGTTTTAGTTTATATTAGAAATAATCACAAGACTTTTTTTTCCCTGCAAATACAATAAATGTTATCCAAGAGCGATTTGGAGCAATCAGTATTGATATTTATACTGTGTGTGTTGATTGAAAGGCTCTTGGCTGTAAGAATGGAATATGAATCTATCCAGAAGGTATGAATATCTTCTAACCCATGCTTGTGTGGGAGTTATAAAACTGAGTTTATTATAATTAGTGGAAAAATAGTTTTATTATAAACTAAAAAGAGAAAAGGAAGAGATACCATCAGTTTGTACAGTTCAGTTAACTTTTCTTACTCTGTTCTCTGATGCCCTTCTGTTTACCAGGATACACTGGTCTTCAGCAATTCAAAGGACTTTTTTCAGTCTCAATATGATTTTTGGAGTGTGAGAGAAAGGCTTTCAAAAGGATAAAAGAACCGAATCAGCAGCACTGAAAAGAAGAAAAGCTTGTACCCAAAAGGCCAACAATGCACAAAATATTAAACTTTACATCTTCAAGAGGTCAATTTCTTTGCAGAAGAAACTATGGATTGAACAACTCTAAAAACATCTTGTAGGTTATTCATTCTACAGAGAAAAAAAAACCAAAAAACCCTCAGAGGTCACTGCAGCCAAGGAGTTTAAAAGTATCTTAAGAATTCTACTACTGACATGGCACTAATACTCTTCATGCACATGGACACTTTATTCATTAGATGGTTCCACTTGTGGAGAACTATTCTGGGGGCTAGCGGGAGTCCCAAAGACCAGATGTGACACCAGTGAGAAATCTGCATGAGTAATGTCTGCTTAGAAGGATCCTGAATAAGCTCCTGGCAGAACATGGAGAATGCAAAGGCTTCTCCAGTGATATTTCACTCAGTGAAACTCAGAGGACAAACACATCCTCTGCAGAGCAGTCAGGAGGAAGGGCAGCGAGGAAGAGGTGCTGCAGATCCAGCCAAGGTCTCCCTGACTCTTCAAGAGAGGCTTTCATCATTACTTTTGCAGGTCTGATCATTCAGATCATGTTTTATCAGCACCCACAACAAAGTTCTCATCCTCCTACACTGCAAATTGATGTATTTTTGGGTCCCACCTATCAGAGAAATGTATCAGCATGAGGTGCTATTAAATTCAATCTTCTGAAGTCAGAGGTTTATTACTTTCCATTAAGGAAAGGAGAACAGGAAAACTCTGCTTACATCATTGCAAAAGTTTTTCTGCTTCTAGACTTAGTGACATTTTAAGACATGCAAGCTCTATTTTATTCACAAACAGTAATACTTACTTCCTTGGCAATGACAGGAAATAAAGCAATTAGATAAATCATTTTCTAAGTCAACACTGGTGTCTCAGCATAACTAAAGTTTGGCTCACCAATATATACAGTTCTAAAGCATTTGGAAATCTACAGTCCCATGTGAAAATATTAATTTATATTTAAATTGCTAACTGCTTACCCATCCTAGCAATATTAATATTAACAGTGTGACATGAACTCTCTGCTGAATTTGAGATGTAGGTCAGTTATACATGGAGTTGCCAAACTATAGTTGGAAAATATTACTTCATCAAAGAATTAGCCTTGGTACAACGGTGAATAGCAGAGCCACATGTCCTAATATATGTCAGCCTGGCGCCACTATTGTATGCAGAGCTATTTGCATATATATATTTCTATCACTACCCTGGTTCAATATCAACACTCTCTGATATGCATTTCCCAGCACATAAATGTGAGCAGCAAACTGGCTGCTCTGAGGTCGTTCTTTGCAGTCACTTGCAACATTCATGGTTATTTGCACTTTCACACATCATCCTCACAAAAGGCTGAGCTCAGCTTACTAAATGTTTGACAGAATATTGCTGCTGTGACTGAAATCTTACACTTCAAAAGTCACAGATAGCAATGGTAAGATTAAAAAGAAAATAGCTACCTTTCCAGCAAAGGGTTAGAAAATAAAATGAAGCTGTGAACTGCTTAATGCATGTTAATGCTGATTAAAATTATTCCTCCTCCACAGATGTTGAGCTAGAAAATATCTGTATTCTCTCATAGCTCTTTTCTTTGTTTCCTCATTGCAGCTGCAGACTGATGGATCTAAAAGGTGAGTTTACTTCACCATCAGGTTTAAAGTTCTATTAGGCTGTGGCTGGAGATTTCATTTTCAGTTTTAACAATAGTCTAGACAAATGTGCATGTCCAACAGGGATAAGGAAAATTCTTTGATGAGCAAGTCAGCTGGCCATGCTTGCTATTGCAGCAAGACAGTCCCTCACTCTGGTGGGCTCTAAGTTCTGTAGTGGAGCCCTGGAGCACTTGGAAAAAAAGCCCATTTAAAAGAAACCCTGAACATACAGATGTGTATGTAAATTGAAGGGACAGGCAGAAAATAAATAGGACTGGTGTGGGTGACATGACTAATAAAAAAAGACTAATGATCAATGATTTTCTGCCTTCACTGGTAATTTATTTCAACATATAAGGTAAATTTCTGATTGCAACATTACAAGCAATGTCAGTGCTGTTCTTACTTACCTCTCACTGGACATTCAATCAAAACATTTCCTCCAATTCTTGCCACGATTGTACCTCCAACAACTGCCGAGAAACTGCTGGCTTCCAGATTTGTCATATTTAACACAGAGGACAAGATGACAGGCACCTCTTTGAAATTAAATGGATAGTAAGTTTTAAAAGCTTTATTTAACTTCTAAACATAAATCTTGTATTTAAATTCATCATGTTTGGAAAAGAATTTGGTCTGCAAAGCAGCAGCCAGAAAAGACATGTGGGACAGACACAGGCAGACTGAGTTCACACCTGTTGTGGTGTTAGAGCAACAAGAACATCTTACTGCTGCCTTTTATATCAGGCAGAGATTCATGGGTTGCTAATAAAAGAAGCAATTTCACATTGCAGTGGGCTTGGGTGTTTGTACACATATATTTATACACACATATATGTGTATGTATATGTGTGTATTAATATACAAAGAAATATGTATAAATATGTGTGTGTATAAAAGCCTGACCTTGTGGAATGCCACTGTCTTACCTGCACGCAACAGCAGTGATGTTTCCATATCAAAACCAGAGTCATTAACAACCAGACATGCATAGGTACCAAGTTCTTTTTCAGTAGGATTCCGAATCTGCACTTTTCCAGCGGTGTCCAGGATCACCCTGCACAATAGCCAAGGAAATACAAGGGTTACTACCCTGGGACAAACCCAGCTGAACCCCCTTGCAAGAGTTACAGATATAGCAGCAATGCTCCTTTTTAGGAGTTTGCAGTTCCAGAGCAGCACAGGCAGTCCCAGCTCTGCCTCCTCTCTGGGGACAGAAGGGGAGACACACAGGGAGGATTCAGATCTCCTTCTCCTACAGAGCTGTGTCCTACTTGCAGCCCTTTGAAGGACAGTGCATTTGCTACCACAAACCAGGATCCCCTGAGAACAGAAGTGTTAATAAATCAGAATACCACAATTATAAGTATTGAGCTTGTCAAGAAATCGATCTCTCCACAGCAAGCTTGGTTTTCAGCAGGATTGGGGAATTCAAAAAACTATGGCCTGATCTGACTTTCAAATTACTATGGGGTTGGGGTTGTTGAGGCTCTTTTTTTTTTTTTTTTTCCATATCATCATTGAAGCTAAAATCTTCCACCAAAACCTCACAGGTGTCTTGAATACCTTGCATGCCCTCTGAGGGTCAAGGTATTAGAGACAGCATCACAGGCCAGGGGAGAGGCTGAAAATAACTTTTCTCCTCAGTTACCTTTCTCAGCACTAAGTTACATGACTTGCCATACACAGCACATCCCCAAAACCTACAGCTGGTGTTTTCCCACACTGAGTACATTTACATAATAGGTTAACAAAAAACAGTATTAGAAAATACTTCTATCTCAACAAAACAAGCCACCTCATGCATGGTTCAAGTACATCCTTCTTTACAAACCCGAGAGACAAAGACCATTTACCTCCTCACACTCTTTCAGATGCAATTCTATTAACATCACTTTTGGGTCCACACATATATGTGTGGATTTGTGTATAAGAGAATTTACTTGGAAAAGAATTAGGAAAGAAACCTACTTTGATAATATATGCCTTAAGTGGAAGAATATCAGCCTGGGCTAAAATTAGGAAGCAAACATAATTGTGAATAAACAAAACACCGTCATGTCCACAAAAATCAAAGTATCGCTGCAAATTAATGGAAAATTATGCGCATTTCACAAAATAAACACAACTGGTGGGAGCTACATGGTTCCAAAAACATTTGCACTTTTTAAAATGGCTTAGTTTGGGTGTCTTTGCTTTAATTGATAGCCCTGCAGAAGTATATTTTTCTTGGCAGTGCATTTAATCAGTTAAATATGCTCAGAAATATCCAAAAGCGCCTTTATCATTTCAGAACCGGTTTTTTCATTACTCAAGAGCTAGCTATAATTCCAAGAGGCTCACACACAAAGCTAATGTTAATATTACCAGGTGAGCTTCTAATTTATCAGCACTGAAGTAGAAGTATTTGCTCAGTCTTGAGCAAATATCTGATTATAACAGCTTGTTGTACTCGTTTGTCAGCTGTCAAATACAATGGTAATATAGGTTCTTTATTATTTTGAATTTCAATGTCCTCAACAGAAATAAAGTATTGAAAAACATCCATAAAAGCTCGTATTTTTCAACTGAAGTTATGCAGCTTCAGTAATACCTAAATAGTGTGTTGAAGGATGGTGAGGGTACCAGTGATATTTTCCCTTCTTAAAATGAGTAAGAGCTAAGACTTCTTTTCATCTATACCATGGCAGATGTTTTTAATATGTTCCCACTGTATTTAGTATCTGAATGAATCCAATACCCTCTCTAATTTGAGGGTAAATCTGCTCTTTTTCTGACAAGCTGAAATGATTAAAGCAGATCAAAAAATACAGCCAGGACATCCAAAACTTTTCACCTTATAAAAATAGTCAATCCTCCTATGTAGTATCCTGGAAATGGCCAAATACTTGGATGTCAGTAAAGCCAAACAACGTGAGAGACACTTGAAAGAAAAAAAATAAATTGCTTAACGAAAAAGATGGAAGGCCCAGTGGCCAGGCTTATCTCATTTTTACAACAGTATGTTCTAATATCACACAGCAGGGTGGATTTTTTCCGTCGATAGGGACATAATAAGTCATTCAAAAGTAAAAGAGAAGCTATTTACTTACTTTGCAGAGGCTTTTAATGTCTTGCCATCTTTTGTCCAAGTATATTTCACTTCACTAATACCAGCTGTTTCACACAGTAGATTGACAGCATGAGTATTCTTGGTCAGAAAAACTGTATTTCCAATTCGTACAGTTACTGTTTTGTTGAAGGAAACTTGAGGAATTTCCTTTTGCCTCATAATAACTGGAACCTTCTGGTCAAACATTAACTTATCAACCGTTTTTGTGCTGAAACGTTCAGATTCGTTTGGCGACTTGCCTGTGAGTTTTGAGACAACTTTCTCATCCTGGGCCCCCTTCCATTTTTCAGTAGCTGGTCGTGGAGGCCTGGATAATTCAGCAATCAACTGGTAGATGAGCTGGGAGGCCAAGTCATCGCTGACTTCTCCAGTTTCAATGAGCTGACTCATGTTCCTCATGAGCTCCTCGAACTGCACTGTGTCCATGCTGTAGGCGCCCTGGAGAACTGCAGCCTCCAGGCGCTTGTTCCTGAACTCACGGGAGCTGAAGGCTTCTGCTGAATTGCTCCCAAAGCTTTCCAGGTTCCGCAGGAACGGCTGATCACTTACCTGCCTGTCACCCAGGTAGAGCTCGTTCTTCTTGCTCCACATCTGCCACATTTTGCTCATCTTGTGCCATTTGGCCCCGAGGCTGTTGGCCTCGTTGTGCTCTGGGCTGGGGAGCTGGCTGGGCTGCTTTGGGAGGGGCGGGGGCTCGATGAGCCTGTTGTCAGTCCCGATGAGCTTGAGCACAAAGCTTTCGTGCACGGGGCCCGCGATGCACCGGTACACACCGATGTCCCCAGCCTCCAGACTGTGGATTTTCAACGAGCCTGACTTAGTGATGCCAAGCCTTTTGGAGTTTTGTAAGTGCTGTCCATCTTTCTCCCAGCGGATAAGGGATTTCTGGAACCGTCGCACGGGGCACTTAATTACTACAGATGTTTTTGGGAGTAAGTAGGCTCGGCTTCCTATGGTAAAATTAATGCGCTTCTCTGGCCTTGTCTGGATATAAACTCGGTGAACGCTGACAATCTGAGGTCCATGGGCAGAGAACTTTGCTGGAAGCTTGGGCTTGATCTCTGCAAGAAAACAAAGTGTTGAAAAGCATCTAGTCATTGGCAGTCATGCTTACAAAATCTGCTTTTCACAGAATGCTTGAAAGAGCTTTTCCTGACTTTGTTCAAGTCAGACTGCAACACACAGAGCTTTTATCTGAGTCACAAAAATGCAAAAATATGAACAACATGAAACCATAACATTCCCTTGCTTTGGCCAAGAATTCTATTGCTTCTTCCCCAAACCTCCTAACAATAAAAGGCTACAGGCAACACGAACTTATGCAAAGGACGTAGATAGTGCACGCGTATATGAAAAGATATATATATGTATTATATATTGCTCCATATATATAAGTTCCTGTTATGGTTATATTTCTTACTGCTGCCTCAGAAAGGCTAGGCATGATGGAAATGAAAAAACTGAATTAAAAAAAAATGTGAACACATTATCACTTTCCCCACATTTGAGCACTGTTGAGTGCAGTATGACCTAAATAAAACAAAATCTATCCAAAATGTAAGGCTCCCCTTGACTCTTATTTAAAATGTTGGCTGGCTTTGCTGGTTGCCTGAGTCAAGCCAAACTGATACAGTGCAGGAGGTGAAAGAAAGAGTTAGTGAAGACACAGTACATGCAACAGGCAAAGCCACCCTGTAATCATAGGCTGAGAGTAATTCATTAGGGTTGAAAGATGAGTTGCTGAGAGTCTTGTGCCAAGAAAGTAGGGAGGGGAGGGAGGAAAGAGAGAAATAAGGCATCAGTTTCAGAATCTGAATATAGTGATCAGCTGAATTGACAAAAGCAGGCAACAACAGCATAAAGCTTCGTGCAGGCTGGGTATAGAGACACTGGGTATTATGAAGCTCCTCCAGCACTGAACTGCAGGCTCCTGGATGCTGGAAGGTTTCTGGGGAGCTGCCTGGATGAACAGCACCACAGGCAGGCTTTCCCAGCAGAGCTGGGAGGCACAGGGGCGCTGCAGAGTTTTGGATGCCGCTGTGCTTCCCCGCTGGGACCAGCAGCACCCACCGGGTTGGGAGCAGGGCACAGGGAGGAACAGAGCACTGCAGGAGCAAAGACTCACACCCCCGAGCCCTTCCATGCCAGGTCGAACACGGGAAGAGTCGGGAATCAACGATCTTGGTGCCAGAAAACAGCCCCAGTTGTGTTTGGTGACCCAGCTTTCTGGTATGTGACAGAGAGGAAACTCAGCCCGCAAAGCGAGCTGATGAGCCAGGAACTGGACACACAGATCACACTTCTCAGATCATCTGAAGCTGAAATCAGTCCTGCTTTTCCACTTGGGAGGTTCTTAAATAAAGACAACTACACCGATGGCACACGAATGATACCCAAAAAGCTGTATATATACATGTGCTCCAAGTATGTTGTGAAGAAATAGGTGAAAAGCTAAATGCTTCAAGCATTCAATAAGTGTGCTCACTGCAGGAACTACACCCTGGAGTGCGTTCCTATGCTTATAAAACAAAATGGTTATTTTCAATGTTTTGGGTAATGAGTTCAGACCTGTGGGGATATCATGGTTTCATAATTACACAGGTTTTAAATTGGGATTCGTTATCCAGATACAAGGTTCCCTCAACCATTTCACATGGTACAACAATTAAATTGTTTTAGGCACTCAGTTTACTAAAATTATTAAAGTGGCGTCCTGTTTTTAATAAGTTGTTGGGCCCCAAATATTTATTTTCAGGGAACTGTTCCAGTACTATATCTTCAATTTCCAAAATCCAACTTACAGACACAGTAAGTGTAACTCTAAACACACAAATTAAAATACTGTGGTCTGTTTACACTATTATTCCAACTTAGAATTAAACCCAGTGCATACTTATAAATATGTTAACAAGTCTCATCTATTTCATTTCTTTAAAAAAGACAGACCACTAACTCTCATTAGCAGCTCAACACTAAAGGGCGTGTGTGTTTTTACTGGTGACTGGTGAGCAAGGCTGAGAGTGAAACAAAGTTCAGGGTTGTGGATGGCAGGCCATATAAACATACAAGGTCATATGAATGTATGAGGCCATGCAAGTATGCATTCTCTATATCCTTACTGTCATTCAGTTGTGCAGCTGCTGAAGTAATGGACTGCTTGGGAGGCTAAAGGTAAATCTTAAGGAATATGTGCTGGAGCCATTGAACCTCATTATCACCTGATACAAATCCATCAGCATCTGTGACCTGTAATGGTCCTGAACAGCTTCAGCTGGGTTTCAGATCTCAGTGACCTCAGGGCTAGACTGGTGTTATTTCCTATTTCTCAGAGCCCGGAGTCAGGAATGTTTCTACTTAATAAGCACTACTAAGTCAGAAAACAGCTACGATTACCAGTCTCAGGGTAAAAGCTTAAGTCTAAAATGACTCAGCATTGTCATTAGACAGTAAAAAAGGCACTCATCTGAGCCACAGAAGCCTGACCTTGAGGAGAGAGATTTAGAAACTGCTCTCCAAGGCAAGAACCCCCAACAGCACTCACATCATGCTGCTCCTCACCCATCCATACTGCTTCTTGTCCTCCAGCCACGCTGTTCCTACCTTCTACTCAGTCCCCCTTCAAGGCAGCTTCAACCCATGGCTGCAGGAGGAGATGCCTCCTGCATGTTCCTGGGAATGCAAAGGCTGCTGCTGCCCCAGCCCTGGCTCCTTCTGCATGACCCAAACTGGAACTGCAGGTATGGACCAGCCTCCCCTGCCCTCCTGCTGCACTGTGACAGAATCACCAGGCAGATCTGAGCTGCAAAGGCTTCCTTGCTCCAAAGGGTCATGGAAATGGAGGGAGAGGACAGAGATTCTTCTTATGACTTTGATCTGCACCCATTCTGGCTGAGGGTGTTCTCTCTGCAGCCCCATGTGCCCTCTCCAGGCACTGTGCTGGAAGCTGACATGGTAACATTAACATCAGTCTGAGCTAAGCAATTTGCAAACCAGTTCCACTGCCATTCAACTATCCACAATTAATTAAATTCAGATAGATATGCAGCTCAAAATATTTTATTAAACCTTATGCCAAGGACATTCCTGAAAGTCCACGGGGCTTTATTTAAGTGGAGTTTTGAACCTCAGGATTTTGGCACGTTAATCTGAAATGCAGGCCAGGAAAAGAAGCTTCATATTATGTATGAATCAGTAATTATTCTATTTCTTATTTTGTTTTGTGAATAATTTCTAAAGCAAAGCTTCAAATTGTATAAAGTAGCTATTTCTTCACAACACTACGAGTTGGGACAAAACATGGCTATATCTGACCTGTGATCAGAACCAGGTCATTGATAAAGGCTTTTGCCCCAGCTCAAAACTAAGAGCTCTTTTTTTTCCCCCCGCCTTCTCAGCACCCTGCTCCCCAAACCTGCAAACCAATATTCTCCTTTATAAAGGAAGGGGAACACAGGTTCAGACATAAGGAACCTGCATTTAGATCTGCCTGTTCTAAATTAGCCTGTGTAATTGAACATACTCTGTATCAGAGAGGTTTTTTCCAATTGTGTTAAACTCACAATTAATGCAACTACCATCAGTATCATAAATCAGTTGTGCCCAAATTGTACAATTCACATAGACAATGTTTCTGAAAAGATTCTTTTATAGACAATAATAAAATATCAGATTTTTTAAGAATGTCTGTACTGTCACCACTCCCTGTACAGCTAATGAGGCCAGGATTCTAATTTTTACAAGGAAAGATAGAAATTATACCTAAAATTATCACTGGCACAGAGTTCAGGTTTTGAATTCCACTATGTTAAGCAAAATGTCCAGTGTAATACAAATGTACAGTGAAAAGAAAAGGCAGCAGAACTGTATTCTTATCTTTTCTCATGTCCTTTGTAATTTATGTTAAATTTATTAATGTTTCTTTTTTTTCCAGTTGGAATAGTGTAAATGATAAAGGAAAAATCAGATCAAATTGTGCATAGGAGCGAGGATAAGAGGTAAGTACCATAACATATATTCAAAAACTACTTCTTGAGATCACAACCTTTGTTTCTGATTGGCAGAAATAAAAATAAAAACCAATCATGTTATTACTGGAATAGTAATTATGACACTCAGTTTTTGCCAAGTTACATTGTGATAGGATAGGTAGATGAGTGAATTAATGTTCACACAGATTTCTCTTTATAAATACATCATTCCAAATCAGCAAGGAACCAGATAAAGTCACATACTTACTGTTGCAGGCATTCATCTGACAAGACCTTACAAGCAGTGAAGGAGACAGACCACTACACATCGATCCATTTAATGTGACATATTGGCCCTTTGCTGTTAGGTTTTGGCAGGCAAGTTTCCTTCTCTGGATTCCAACACCACAGCTTACTGAGCACTGTGAAAGGAAGGATGCAGTCAAGCTAAACTTAGTGCTCCACACCACACATGCTTATTTTAAGCTAGTTTGTTTTTTGGTAGGTTTTTTATTTTAAAATATTTTTTAGTTCTGAGCTAGTACACACACTCTACTTCATAGGAATCCTTGTGTTATGTAGTTGATAGACTCTAACATTAGTTATAAAACTGTCTCCACTTTTCCAGGCAATAAGAATATAGGACAGACAGTTTTTTCCAGCAAGCAAGTCATGGATTAAAATAACATGACAGTATTTATGCCCAGCCATGGGCAAAACAGAGCAATGAGATCTGGTACCTGACAGAAACAATTCAGCAGGTTCTAAACAGTCTCTGGCAAGTGTCTCAACCCCCTCTCTTAAGTTGTATTGCGTGAAACTGTAATTGCAGCTTCAAAATTCAATTTTCTAAATCATTTTGAATGGGGAGTGGTAGCAAGCTTGCATCAAACAGGAAAGGAGGAGGATGTATTCCAGAATAATGCAAAGATTTGCTTTTTGGAAGCTGTACCATGAAATTATTGATAGCTAAGTGTGTCTGTTAGAAAGAATGCAATGTCATTCAGTGACTGAAGCACTGCCCAGGAAGGGGGCTGTGACCAGCCTGGCTGCAGGCAGGGATGCACAGTTTAGTTCAGAGCAGGTCTTGTGGCAGCTCCAAACAGCTCCTTTACCCAGGCAGAAATCTTTAGAGCTTTTGTTGCAATAGAGGGATTTAGTTCACCATTATTGAGATTTGCTCACCTTGGACCATTCTCCAAAGACCAGCTGAGGAGGACAATCAACTTTTGCACATGGTTTACTAGTTGGCAGTTTGGGTTCCTGGCAGGTGTCATCAGGGTGTTTCAGGAAACTTCCATCTGTCAGCAGCTGCTTGCAGGACACCCTGCGGGTCTGAACCCCTCCTCCACAGGTACGTGAACACTAAAGAGGAGAAGAATACAGCATTTAAACCTGCATGGACATCTGTGCTTTTGAAAAATGACATCTACTTTCAGTGAAAAATCAAGCAGCACAGAAAATTCATCTGTTAAAATATTTAATATATTAGAGATGAGAACTGTAGTTCAAATGTCAAACATACCACCTGAATGCACGGAAGTAGTAGAAATCTTAGAGAAAAACATGCATCACACGCATATATCTATGTCCCTCACCAGTTAGTATATATATATTTAAAAAAAAAAAAAAAAAGAAA
>WEIU01008943.1:500439-512095 GCA_013389925.1 Aegithalos caudatus
AAAAAAAAAAAAAAGAAAATAAGGGAAGAGTATTTAGAGAGCATAGGGAGAGAGATGTGGAATAACAAGTATCCACAGCCTTCTGAAATCCTAACCAGGACTTCTACCTTTCTACCTCATCCTGTGACTGCCCATGGGCACAGGAGCCTAAAGCAGTGTGTTTGTGTTAGTTTGTGCTGATGATGGAAGCTGAAACACATTCAGAAGGTCGGGAGCTGCCTTCTGTGCTGGAGAGTTTCAAGCCCCTGGCCAGAGGAACATATTTAAACTCTATACCAGCCATACCTGTTGCCATTCCTCAGCGTGCCAAGCAGGGGGACAATCGATCTGGTTACAGGCTTGTAAGGAATGAGGCTTGGGCTCTTTGCACTGGGGGGCAGCAGCAGCAGAGGCCCCGGGCTGCTGGCAGGACACGTCCCTGGTCTGGATCCCCACCCCGCAGGGCGCCGAGCAGCGGCTCCAGGGGCCGCTCTGCCACCTGTCCCAAAAACAGCCAAAACTCACCTTTAGAGACTGACCTCAGCCTGGGGAAGGAACAGGCTTATCCAAACAGAGCCCAGCAAAAAGCACAGCTGCAGGCACAGTTATTGATCAATGGCTAAAACACCCCTTTGGTTTGCCCTTTGGAGCACAAAAGTATAAATTGGATTTATAATCTTGCAGGTAACAAGCAATTGCAGAGTGTATTAACAATAAAGTAATAAACAGTCATTTTCAGGCAATCTTTACTCCAGTATTTACCTTTAGAGTGGTCCTCTTAAAAAACAGCCTGTTGGCAACCTGCTGATGTTTACATTGATAAATGTAAATATGTAAATAGACCTTTCTTATATTTACAAAACTTCCTTTAAATGTGTATATGTTTTCTATAAAACATCCTGTTCCTGTTAAATTCTTCCCTACATTTAGCAAGAGCAGGTTTCTGCAAACACATAGAAACAATTTGCAAAGGATTTGGGATGTCAGAGATCAGAAATGGGTAAATAAGTCAGCACACATCAAAATTTCACATACCTCCCTTTCAAGTGATCAAATGTCCTAGAGGTTTTCTTGGATTTAGTCTGGGTTTGTTCTTACCCCAGAATCTCCAAATAAACATAAGATCTACGTGGGGCTACTTAAGAAGCATTAAATTAAGGTGCCTTTAAATCATATATATTTTTTCACTTAGTAAAGATAAAAAGTAAATATCCTCAGCTCTTTTTTTGGTGAAATATCCTCAAAATTTTCCTTCTACCACTGGGAGAGTTAAGGCTCTTTTTCCAACTCTGGCAGATATTCAACATGAAAGAGATTTGTTCCAGAAAATGTCCCCTATTTCATCAGTGAGATACGAAGAGTGGAAAAGGAGCGAACAAGACCAAAAAAACACCCTAATCCCAAAACCTTGTTGAAAACAGAAGTAGTGAAATTCCATCCCAAAAGCACGACCACAGCCCTGCAATGTGAACCCTTTCTGAGAAAGCCAGTGTTTATCCAAGCCCCATTAACCCTTCCTTTGCCACCACACTGTCCCATTATTGTGGGGTACCTCGGGGGGCAGAGCTTGGTGTTGCAGGTCCGAGTCATCGGGGGTGGCCTCTTGGAGCTGTCACACAGGGTTTCATTGACACCTTGTTTTGTGTCTACGTGCAGACACATGGCAATGGCTTCCTGTGTGCCTGCATTCAGGAGGAAAACACCCAAGGAACAGTGAAGATGGAGTAGATTTCTGTAAAGCTTGCTCTTGATTAATAGGCAGCAAAAAAGCATTGAATTAGCAGGCTTAAAAGTAGCATCTCAAGCAAAAAGGAATGCAGAGACAGTTTACGTATTTAATACCCAGAAGACATTTGTGAATTGCATCTTAATTTTACTTCTGTGATATTTAAAAATCTTGATTTGTCATTCTCCCACTCAGAAAACAAATAAAAACCCAGTTTTTTTTCTGTCAATCTACTACCAGAGGCTGCATCTACTGGCTCTGTAGTGATCCTAAACCAACATCCATTGCCAAAACTGAGGTAAAAGTGATTCCTTCAGACTTAACTTGTCTTTATTAAAGAGTTTCAGATCTGCAAAAATTGTTATAAAAATGCAGAAAACTTGCAAATCTGCAGTCAGGAGAAACGTTCTATGTTTAGTCAGCCATTCTCAGTGGCCAAAAGATGCAATGGTTTTGCTGAAGGCAGCAAATCTGACCCAGCCTAGAGCTTTCCTCACTCGTTACCATTCTTGGCACCTTCTGATCTGCAGCTCTTGCTACCTGGATCTTATTACTAAAGCGTGGAAGATTAGTAATGCTCAAATTTCTATGAGCAAAATGAAACATAATATAAGTTTCCTTTAGAACAAGACAGCTTAGTGAATACACATTCAGTGAGCTACTTCTATTTTAAACTTCTGCAATTATCCAATTTTATATATCATATATTTTAGTATGAAAGCCTTGTTCAATTTCAAAGCTCATTCACATGCACATAAAATACAAGATGGTTGTGATGTGCCTGGGGGATTCTGTGTATCTGGGATGTTCTATACAAGCAATGTTAATGATCCAAATCCTATAGAACTAAAGAGCTGAAGTCATAAAATTCTTTTATTGTTTCCAGGTAAAAAAGGCTCTTGAAGAGTTGTAGTTTCATAGAATTTAAATTCCTTCCCTTCTTATCTTTCCCTTATCTTCAGTGATCTTGTAAGGACACTGCTGACCACCAGCCATTCCAGTGGGCTGGAATACCCAACACAGAAAGTTCCACCCCCAGGCCAATATTTCTTTCCTGTACACTGTAATTTATTTTTCATAAACCAAAGACGTTTCCTCCATTTATAAACAATTTGGACTCAGTGCAGTGTATCAGCCAGCCCAGGCCACAACCCCACTCGAGCCAGTCCAGCTACTTCAGACACCTCAGCAGGGGTAAAGCAGTAGTGATTTTCAGAGTAACAGATTCCAATTTCTTTCAGGCTCTCTGGTACACCTCGAGATCCCCTCTGGGACTCATTTGCAGTTCAGAAAGACCCTGTTATATAAATGTTTTGACTACATCTACAAAGTGATGAATTTTTATAGAAAAAAAGACCTGACCTTAAATATGATTGACAACACATTCAGTTCTCTTGTATCAAAGTATTGATAATTCCATTAACATAGAACGCACACATCATGGGAAAATTATAGCCAGGCTGAGAACAAAGACTTAACAACAAATACTATGACTGTAATACAGGCATGAAAATGCCCAAGGATGACAAAACAATAAACATAATTTTTGTTATAGAAGTAGAAGAATCAAAATCCTTCTCTCCTGTCAATCCTGAGATGTTTAACAGGAGCAGGTTCCCTTTCCCCTCACACAGGAAATGCACATTTGACTGTCTACAGGAGAGAATGAAGCACTTGGGTTGTTGGGTTCTGACAGAAACAGACAAGTAATCCAGCCAAGCATCCATATAATCTATGTTTTAGGTCATAATATACCCTATGCTACCAAGCTTTACCTTCATTGACCTCCCTACATTGCTGTGAGAAAACCATGCTGCAATGTGATTCTTCTGCTCTGAACAGGTTGCAACACAAATAATGTTCTTTATGTCTCACAAAAATGAGGGGAATGAAATTAAATCCCCCTCAGAACATCTAAATTGGCAATAATGTAATGAGAATTTTTTATCTTGGTGTTATAGAAGCTAAATTGGCCAGCCAAATGAAGAAAAGGCATGGCATACCAGGTGATGGGGTCTAAGTACAAATTGCCACCTGGAGTTCATTAAGCCATTCCTGCCTTGCAGCAGGACCTGCAGAGCTTTAATCACATTAAGAGAAGAAAATGTTGATATGTGGTGTGTTTTTCATTTGACTGAAGTACAGAGGACCAACTGCATTAGCAATTCTTCCCCACAGGGCCTCAATGAAAGAAAACTCGCACCGTGTTCTGATGCTGTAAGTACAAAATGGATACTAAAGAGTTGTTAAAAACCTACCACGAAGTTCCTTCCTTTTCAGTTCAAGAACTCTATTCAACAAATAACTGCACTTAATTGATGTTAAATTTGCTTGAACTTAACTGTCAAAATGTCTTCACAATTAATCAGATTTCTCACCCCAAACTATAATTTTCCATTAGCTGGGAACTTCAATAGCTGATAAACTTATTCTATGTCGATTGGAAAATGGAAAAATCTATTATTCAAACAAGCAAAGTTTTATATGTATGACTTTCTTGGCTTATAATATAAACATAGTAGATAATTTAACTAAAACATTATGTATGCAGCAGGGAGCATTAAGTATTTTTACAGTAATCTGATGCACTATTGTAGTAATTACCCTACTATTCAGTGAAATAGAATATTTTCTATTTTAACCCAGCATTCAAACCACATACATTTGCATTCTTTTACAATCTTTTCTGTGCGATGAAATATACAGTGCTTGAAGCTGTGTTAAAAGATGAAAATGTTTGAATTAAGCCCAGAATTTCTGTTCCTGCATTTTTAAAGTACAAAGAAAATGGGGGTGGAAAGCTGCTGTGCAAACATTGAGAAGGTGGATCTATTCTCTATACCTGGAAGAGGAAGGACATTTATTTACATCGGATAGTTTCAGTTTGGTGGCTTCTCAAAAATACGTACTATAAGCTGAAAATAACTCAGAAAAAATGCCAAATTCTACATATCCTTGAGCCTCTCTGTGCATCTATTTTATACTTGTGTAAGAAAGTGAACATCTGCAGCTAATGAAACAAATGATACCAGTGACCAGTTATCAAGGTGACTCCAACAGCAGCTGGGAGCAAATTCTCTCAGCTTTATATGTGAGTCTCTGTACGGTCATTGTTTTTCTTAGAGCCCTTGAATCTGGCTAGCATCCATTAATATTCTGAGAATCTCAGGTTTCTCATAAATAAAATGGTAAACTTTTAGCCCTTATGGTCCAGACAAAAGCCTGAAAACACAACTTGACTGCACTCTGAAGTTACCAAAGCCACAGAGGCTACAGAGGAAATAACAGGAAGTGCATATATTATTTATTGCTCAATCTCATTATTTTTAGGCCAATGTAATGACTTTAGGTGGCTCAAATAACCATTTTTAAGCATATGTAGTATAAACAATAATAACAATAATTACATTTAACCACCAAAATATGTGTCTTGCAACAAAAGGTATATTTAAGCAAGAAAATGTTCAGTGATTTTTTTAAAATGAAAAACATCCCTTTAAAATATTGTTGAGTAGTTAAATGATTGACAACACTAAAGAAACGCTATAGATTACAACAAAAACATTTCTCTGCAGGCATATTCTTTATTCTCATAACGATTATTAATTCCCTACTGATGATATTATGTAAATTAAGCTTACATCTGGGAGACTCACATCATGGCCAAAGTTCTTCAGATTTAAAACAAAAACAAAAACAAAGAAACCCAAAAAAACATTCATGGAAAATGAAGGCAAATTCTGAGATCCCCAAGCACAGAGCTGGCTTAATTTCAGCTTGGGATTTCTTCAGGCACTGAATAAAAAACCAGATCTTTAGATTTCAGACTGGTTACAGAGCTTCCTATGGGTATTAAAGGTGATGTCTGCCTATGACTAATAGGCCTCGACAACTTTTATTTACACGCATGGAAAGACTGATGAAGGAAGCATTAATTATGCTAAGAGGCATAAAACAACTTGGCTGCTCACAAAATCTCAACTTGTTTGGCTCTTCACGTGCTGTGTGAGAAGCCACAGAGGTTTGGTGCAGAAAGGAAACAAGTGACCCGAGACTGGTGTGACTGTTGCTCTAGAACTGGAAAGATGATGTTTGATAACGCCTTGCAAATCACTCTCTGTAAGTCTAATACCCAAAAAACCTAATGTTTCCATCTGCATTTTTTCATCTGCTTTGCAGAGGGACCAGAGGAGACTGAATTACAAGTCTAGTCTGTGTGAGGATTAAAAAAAAGGTGCAAGTGACAAGCTCTGAAAGAGGGATTCGGACTTTGCTTAAATAGTGGCTGTAAAAGCTTCCAGCCTACTTAGACCCTGCAGAATTTTCCCTCATTCAGAAAGAGTTAAGCACTAAGAAATGGGGGTAGGGAGTTCCGAGGATACAGAAATCCACAGGAATTTGTTTTAACAGCCACTGCTAGATGCATACAATACTAGAGAAAAAGTACCTAATATAATTTACGTTACACTGGGTTATTCCAAACTCAGACAACATTTATTTCTTATAATGAAAGAGTTCATCTAATTGAAATGAGATTTGAACATAAAACTTAGCAGAAATGGATCAGCTCCTTTGAACTACACAATGGAAAAATAGTAGACAGTGAGATCATTAGTTAGTACATTGCAGTGAGTTGGAAACAGAAGAGATGTCTGGTTCCCTTAAAACTATTTATCGGCAGGTAATTTTTGGTCTGTTTGAAAGCCATTGCCAAGGCAGCCAGAAGACCAGAGCTGATAGAAAGGAAAAATCACCTCAACTAGCACAGAAACTTGGGGGCTTCTGAAGCTGCTCATTGATAAAATACCCTGACAACTTCCCACATTTCCCAGGAGCATCATATAAGGAAAAAGTCTAGACACAGTACCAGTGATACCACAGAAGTCTTAAAAACACAAACAGATATTGTCTTTCAAACTTCTTCAAGTGAGTAACTTCTACCACATATCAAATAAATTGTTAGATTACTGTGAACATCTATAGGACAATTCTGGGTCAGGGAACCTCACAAATTCATGAAAAGGTCAGAAGTCAAGAACAGAATTCATACTCAGCTCCCTCAGGAACAAAATTAAGCTGAACATGAGATTCTGCTCATCAGTCATTTTGAAGTTCCTTCCAATGAAACTGCTGTGTTCAGTGCAGGCTCCTTAAATTACCATCAGCCTGCACACCAAGTGCAAGTTTTTATGGGGATGCTTTGCAAGGACAAACTCACCCTTGAAGATGCAGATTGCAAACATGCACATGTGCAATAGCAGGCAAAGACTAGAGATTATTTCAGCCTACATATCTGATGATACCCTCAAAATTCAAAAAACCTTGGAGTTCTAGAACACCTCTGGCAAAGACACTGGCTGAAAAGCAGTAAAGTGAATTTAAGATGGCAAGAAAATAGTTGTGTGTTACAAAAATCAGTTGAGATACCAGAACCACAGATTTAGAATTAATGGATTGTTTGCTTCTGCTTTACAGTACAATTTCCTTATTTCTAAAAACATTTCTCTTACTAAAATATGAAACAGAGACTCTCAGCCACAACAGCTATCACTACCATCTCATCCTTCTACAAACATACCTGGACTGCAGTCTCTCCTCCCTAGCCAGTCATGATGCCCAGTGCATACTGCAGGGAATGGGATGTTCCAGCTTTGGTGATCACAGCTGCTGTTACAGATATGGATCAACTCCCTCACTAAGCAGTAGTGGTAAATGATAAAGGAGGCACTCTCAGTCACTTACCATCCTGCTGATCCCATTCTGGGTCATCCTGCCCAACTTCTGCCTTCCAGCTTTGAGCTGGTGAACAGCACAAAAGAGGCTGCTGGCTGTGAGCTCTATCTCGCTCCCCACGCACAATTGTTTCTGTTTTCCTTTTTATTCATCATTTTTTATTTCTTCTATGGGTACAACTGTCTTCACTTCCCACTGATGTCAGCAGTCCTGTCATATATAGGTGTGTTCACAATTCCACTGACTCCACTTAACACTTCATAACTCACTTGTGTTCAGTCCCAAAGTACAGTAAGTAGTAGCAACACCAGCAGCCCTGTCTGGTAACATGTACTTACCACGACAGGGAGATTCGATTACATCCAAGAAGGAATGTGCCTAACTACTTGCAGACAGATGTATGGCACAGAGTTCCTCTGCAGTGATACAGTGCACCAAGACCTAACTAGCTCCTGTTTGATCTTCACGCTGGCCAGCCTGGAAGCAAGTCTTGCTAATTATAACTATGATTGCTACTGTTCTGCAGAAAATGGCAGCATTTTGGAACAAAAGGAATAAACATGGGAATTTTTACTTTGAAACCATACACTTTTGGTTCCTAGGAAAAGGTAGATCATCTCAACATCACCACCACTGATGCATCAAACATACTGGTACCACAGACAGCCTGGCAGCTGACACTCCTGCAGCAGCAAGAATAAAGCAAGTTGCCGTATCAACTTCCTGCACCTTACTTAACCCAGCAGGTGTTTGCTGAAGGAAAGAAAGTAGTTTGAAATACCCCACTGATAACCAAAAATATGTTAAAACTTGTAGATGCAGGTTTTCCTACAGATCAGCAGTTACTTTGTGTAACACTAAGAGGAGATGGAACAAAAACAATGCCAAATTCTTACAACTCAGGGTAAATTAAGAAAAAAATAAAAGGTACCTCCAAGACAAGTGGCTGAACAGGGTGTGAACCCAATATATTCCCAGTCATAAACCACACTGCCATCTTCAGCACGAGGAAATTCTGGGGTGTAGAGGACAGGGTCACTGTCACAGGACACCTGGTGACAGACTCGTTCTGTTGGTGGCTTCACATCTTCACATTCCTCCTCGGGCAGCTCAACCTCAGTCTGGGTAAAGGCGAGGAGAATCCGGCACTTCACATCTCTCACCTGGATGCCACTGCCACATGTGACACTGCATGGAGACCAGGGCTCAGGAATAAACCTGCAGACCATCACAGCACTGTCATTTATTCCCTGTAATTGTGTCCGTGTGTGCACAGCTAAAACACAGCCAACACACATAAATGTGTGTTTATACACAGAGCAGAATGCACAATCAAGTATCTTAAGTCTCTCACTTGAGTCTCACATCCCAGACCATCTACCAAAATTCACACAAGAAGATGTAGAAAAAGAGGAGAAAGAATCATGAGCAACAGGGAAAGTTGTATCCTTTTCTGAGGATAAAAAGGAAAACACCTAAATCTTTTCTCAGTCCTTCAGCAAGGAAAAAAGGAGAAACTCCAGAAGATGTATCTATATAATATAAAATAGCTCCCCAGGTACACAGACTGGATCATATGCCAAAAGTATATTTGTAACCTGCTTAAATCTGAGAGCTCCTCACTTTATGTCATACTAATAATCAGCAACCAGAGAGAAGAGAAGCCCTTTTCAAATGGAAGCATATCCAGTGCACACCACTGCAGGCTGCTCTTCAGATTCAATCTTGCAAGCAGCCTCTCATCTTCAATAAAGAGCCTACAGTCTAACCAGCCTACAGTCCATCATTTTTATTAGAAAGCTTTTGTGCTCCTGATGAACTACAGTAAAGTCTTGTTTTACAGGTCATGAATTTGTTATAATATTCTCTGACTTTGAGGGTCACATTAATATCTGATAGCAATTTTCAAAATGACACTAGAGCCAAGGGGTTGAATTTCATCAATAAAGTCGTCCTGGGTGGCTCTGGGGTGTACTTTGTAAGAAATCAAATACAGAATTTCCTAGAACATTTTTTTTCCCAATGAAAAGGGAGCAGTTGCTCTTTATTATGTGTCCAAATGTAGCTGATGATCAAAACACCAGCAGGAGATATAGGAGCACAATTTGATCAATGTTAAAATGTATTTGGAAAGAAAGATGCAAATTAGGATTCAAAGATTTGGCCCTTATCTTGGATAAAGAATTGTCCTTCACTTACTGCAGGAAAGCTGCCGTTACAAACATGAGAACAGTTGTGTAAGACAAAAATCAGTATTTACACTCTACATACACAGTAAGCACAGAAAAATGTCAATAGTGTGGTTTGATTCTCTGCAGTTTATTATCTTGCCAATAATTTCTTGCCAGTATATACAGAGGAAGAATCAAATAGAAGAAAGGAGAACAGATGGCTGGATAACCTGTAAGGATAGTCCAAGTCAGTCCTTGGGACAGTCACCCAGGCTGTGACTGGGACAGACCCTAAAAGAGACTTTTTCCTGTGGAAAAGGCTATTCCCATTTCCAACAGAGGTTAAAAGATTGACTGGTTATTCTTTGAGGAGATGTTAATGAAATAGCTTTACAGCTCTGCTACAAAGATAAATATGTCTAAGCCCATCAAAGTTTCCTTGAACTGTCTCAGAATTTTTGTTAGAGCTCACTGGTCCTCAGCAGACTTCAGGAAAAGGCACTCCCAGCTCCTCCTGACACTGAGAACTCCCAATGCTCATCCCTTCACAAGCCTGAGCACCTTCCAACACGGCCAGATTGATTTTTATGGGAAGGATACTATCAAAACAGTGGATGGCTGTGTCCTACAGTGATCAAATCTGAGCAAATGTCAGGTTAGGAACAACCTCACAGCCCTCTGGGTCTGATGGCACAGCTCATGGGGGGCAACATCCAAATGCTTTTGATATAAATTCTAATGACTATTCTGTGGCAAGAGCTGCAAAGGAAAGCTTCCTCTTACCCCAACAACAGAATCAGCTTAACCCTGGAACATCAGGTCTCACAGTCTTTTCAAAGATAGTCATGCAAACTACCTAGGGTGGCAAAATCACCCTCATCCAATGAAATGCTTAAGCATGAGCCTAACTTAAGCATATTAGCTGTGCTTTGAAGTCAACAGGATGACAATATGTTCAGAGGGAAACTTGTGCTTAAGTGCTTTATTGGATCAAGGCCAGTGTGCATAGGCTTAACAGAATGATTACTTTCTTCTCCTTCTGTGTAAAAAAAAATTAGGCCCGTTTAAATTTATATACCTAACTGGAAAAATAAAATTGATGGACATTTATAGCTTAAAATGGTTGGTCTTCTAACCATTCTTAAGTTTATAGTCTGAAAGTAGTAACTTCTTTTGGTAAAAGCATGATAGCAGCATACCAGAAATTAGTTGTTAGTTTTGTGTACTGTTAGCTGAGTGCATTTAAACGTTCCAAAAATAATGTATTCCAAAAACATTCTTTTGAAATCCTGTATAAATTAAAGGAAAATTTGAACCACAGCTATCATTTCACTCAGCAACCAACTGATTTATAAAGAAACTCAGAAAATTCTAAGCATTTTTTTTTTCTTGATTGCTAGCAAGCCTGTATTAAAACTGAGGTTCTTGTGTTGAATACTAGTGTCTGGTATTTTTTGAGTGAAATGTAAGATAAAAAATGAACACACAAGATACTTTTTTTGTACCTTGGCACTTCCTAAACTAGTCATGTAACTTTTTACCTATTGAAATCCTAAACTATAAAACTTCTCCAAGGATGATTATGTTCAAGTCACACTAAGTAAAACAGAATCCAATAGAGACTGCTATTATGAAAGCAAGGAACTGACTGAACACTGGGAGAACTGATTTTTATCTAAATTTTGAGTTCAGGCAGATGGGGTTTTTTAAATTATTTTTCCTTTATCTTGAACATGCAAAACCAAAGCCTGTGACAGGTCATTAAAGCAAACTCCATCAGCCTCAGATGTGAGGTTTACAGCATACACATGGACACAATTCCTCCCTGAAGTAAACTCAGTCTGCCTTCAATGGGCCCACACTCAGAGTCATCTCAGGTCAGGATTAAGGAGCTTCAAAGCACTTGTACTACAATGCTTTGTAGATTATCAGAAATTTATAATAGGAAAATTAAAAATTTTCTGAAATCTTTAAGCTCGTAGATGAGACTCCTCTTCTTATTAAAAAAAAAAAAAAAAAAAAAAAAAAAAAAAAAAAAAAAAAAAAA
>WEIU01008943.1:512103-553564 GCA_013389925.1 Aegithalos caudatus
AAAAGGGCAAATTTGAGCAGGTACAACTTTTTATAGTCAGCTTTTCTGCCCAGTAAGTCCTCCCAATGCTACATTGCACTAAATTGCTCCTATACTTGTCTAAGCAGGTATAAATAATGAAGACACTACAGATGCAGCAGTGTTATCAGTCTAGCACTAATGGAAATGTGCATTCACCTGGCACATGCTGTAAAAGCAAGTGTAGGATGACCTGGGAAATGAAGCAGTGACCTAGCCTAGTGATGATAAAACTGGGGCAGAGCAGTCCAACTCAACCAAATCAAATCTGAACTGAAAACTGAACTCAGTGCAGCCCTCTGCACCTTACTAAAGGCTTGGAATACATGGTGTCTCTTAATTTTTTGTTTTCCTCATGATCATAGTTCTTGCTTTCAGTTAAGACAGGAAATGCCTAAATAATGAAAAAAGAAACAACAACAAAAAAAAAAGGCTGTCCTAGCAATATTTCCAGTCCTATTGCATCAAAGGCTAAAAAAGCATCTAAAATGTTGGTTATTACTGAGCAGAACTTCCATGATGCTGGCACCCTACCCCTCCCTGCAGCACCACCCTTGCCTGCTCTGAAGAGAGTCACACTGTTGGTTTTATCAGCCTCAAGGGTAATATGTTGGACAAAATCACCAGCCCCTTTGCAGAGAAGGAGCTGTGAGAAATGGGTAATTCTCTGTCACCAAAGGCACAGTGGGGACATGCCTGGGAAAATTACTTCATTGCAATAAGTGGGAACCTTTACGAGAAACACTACATTTCATATCACTTTTTAGCTCATATTGTTGAAAAAATATATCAGTTTTTGAAGGCATTTTAGTTTTTCCCTAAGCAATGACAGAGAAAGGCAGCTGAGGTGTCTATTTCTTTAACTTACAAGTAATAAAAGGGATGCAAAAGTTTGCTGGAGATTCTCTGTGAATCTCACTGTAACTAAGAAGGCTCGAGGGAAGAACATTTAAAATAATGATTGGTATCAACTGTCATCACATTCCACAACTAAAAACTAAAAAGGTCAGACCTACATTTTTCTTGGCCTCACTTTAAGGACAGTCATTTTTTATTTTGCTAATAATAAAAAAAAAGAAGCTTTTGAACATTCCCCCTCTATGTAAATTCAGGACACCAGCCGTGGTAGACCACAGAGGCAGAAGTATTTATCTTCCACAAGCTACTTTTGGCATATCCATCACTTGTGGCTTCTAAAACACAGCTGCATTTATTCTCTTATTCATTATCAACTAAAATATCACGCAAAAGCATAGAGAGAAAGTTGTCATAAAAGGATGGACTAGAAGCTGAGACTTCATATTGTGGTTTAAATTTGGATGACAACAGAATAACTAAAATTAAAAGTGATGGCATTTTACCAAGGAAAGAATAATTCTCCTGCTAGGCAGAGGTGGGCTATGAGTTATCACTGTGCCATGTCTAAATTACAGAAAACAAAGTTAAACAGATCTGAACCACAGGGATATCTTGTTATAATTTATTCTGGGAGGAGTAACAATTTATTGTCACAATGTCTTTTTAAATCTTAATTCCTGACACAAAAATCTGACTCTAGCTGGAAAGGACCAGAGCAATTTGTGCATGAGGTTTAAAGCGCTGATGGAGAAATTCGCTGGTTGCAAACCATTATTACCCACATGACCAACAGACAATCTGCAAAAAGGAATGAAGTCAGGCATCAGTTATTCCTCATTTCTCCTTACCTGCCACCTTCCTTGGAAGACTAAAGAGGGAGTAGTTGGCAGAAGTCAGTAAAGTGGAATTAATGGGAAATCTGGCTACAGAGCTGGGTCCCAGGAGAGCCCAGAGTGCCCAGACTGGGGAAGCAAATCCCCTCAGAGCCCCACACCACAGACGGGGCGGGGGGGGGGAGGCTGCGAAGAGTCATCAGCAAGAGGTGGCTGGAGAAACCTTTCAGGTTTAGGTGGAGATGCTTCTGAAATTGTGAAGGAAAGGCTAAGGACAGGATGAGACTCATGAATGAAAGATAAGAAAACAGCTAAGTCTCCAGGATGAGTGGAGAAGAAAAAGGCTACAGTGGAATATGGGTCACAGCTAGGAAGGATGAATAATTGCTGTCATTGTCAGGAGAAGGCACAAGGCAGCCCACTACAAAGTTTCTGGCTCAGCTCTGTTATATTCTACATACCCTCTGAACCAGCAGTGCTGTGTCCCTGCCAGTCCTCCCTGATTGTTGTCAGACTGATGCTGAAGGATCTTAAAAACCCAGAAACTGCATTAGCTCATGGTTGCCACAGCAGGATTTTTTGATGCTAGAGATAATTTTCTTTATAGCTCCATGCTGAATCCTCTCTAGAAGTGACCTCATATACCTTCATTCTGCTATCCTGACACTTAAAAAGCACATTTGATTGCGTCATCCCCCTTTGACAATCACACTTTATTTTTATATCTTTGCTACTACCCTGCCTGAATTCAGGAACACTGATGTGGAGAGTGAAATAACCACTCACAGTAGGTTGACACTTGACTTGAGAGGCTAGAGCAGTGAAAAGTTTAAACTACAGTCACCATAACTATATAAACACCTGTTTGGCAAGAGGTTTCTTCTGTGAGTCATTGCAGGTGTAAAGATTTTATTACTCATGGTCACACCTGTTGCTACATGTGTGCCAAAAATCAGGAATAGCTTGATGGAAGAAGAAAAATAAGCATAAGATACACTCCACCATCAGAGCAATATAAATCCAAGCTTCATTAAGCTCATCTAAATTATTTCAAACTGACATTACTGCAAAAGAATGCAGAATTCGGCAAAGCACAATAAAATACTGTTCAAAATCTCACCAAATACAAAGTTAATACTTTTTAGAAATTTAAATATGTTAATGCCTATATATGGAATATATTACAAATATAAATATGTGTGTGTATATGAAATGTACACAGGGGATATAAGGAATTCTGTGGATGCCCTAACATACAAGGGTCAGGAACAAGGGTAGCTGGATTTAAGCTATACTTTCATCCCCAGGACTTGCAAGGCTTAACCTCATCAGTTTTTAAGAGGGCTCACAAAATCCAGATGTTATTTCACACATATACACATGTAAAATAACCCAACTTACCCCCAGAGATGCAGCTAAGCACAGAGATCAGCAGGTTTTTCTCACTTTATGTATTGGTCTCACCCCCCAAGGACATCCTGGCAACCCTACAAAGTACCTCTTAAGTTTTAATACCACCACTACATTCTTGAGGTTACAGCTATGACCAGGATAAAACTAAAGTTTTTTAATTTATTTCTGCTGAAGCATCTCCACATGCATTAATTAGGGCTTAATTATGCTAAACCAAGATCTCTTTCTATTCCTGAATGATATAGGGGCACTGTAATAGTGTAGCTCTGTGTGATCCAGAACAGGAGCTCCAGAAGCAAAGTTATTGAGATGTAAAATTAGGAACAGCTCACCACAGGGCTCATCTCCCATGGAGGGCCAACTGTCAAAGCAAACTGCATAGCAACAATCATTCCAGAGATCTGCAAAACACACTGGAAATGTTTCCTTCACTGTAAGAGGCAGTGTACTTACGTTGGCTCTTCTGAGACTGTTATGGTCTCTTCCATTTCATGGGCCTGTTTAAACCATGGCAATTTTGCTTCCACAGGACTTTTTTCTGGTAGAGGAAAAAAATATCCAAAACATTCAGCAATTTCTCCAAAATCAAAGCAATATGTAGATGTTAGCATTAGTCACCTCGGAACTTCACACTTTACATTGCTTATTGATCTAATGCTTTTGGAGATATTCAGGTTAATAAAACAAAATTTACTAGAAAACTTCATCAGGCTGTTTGACCTCCATTCTTGGTTTAAATATGCAGAAATGGAGAAGGAAAAAGGAAAGTAATTTGAATATAATTTTATGAGCTGCTGAGACACAGTGAGAATATTGACACATTTCATGAAAGTAAACAAGAAGATCCCAGGTGATACATATGGAGTTCCATTCCCATTTCAAGTACTACTGAACAACTCCTCCTCCCTGTGTTAAACTCATTCATTTTGGTTTTTCCAATTTGACCAGACTATGTAGATTTAGCTGGCACGTTCCCCTCATGACAGTCTGGCCACATTATCAGCAAAAAATATCAGCAGGGCACTTTTCCTAGCACCAGTAATTAAAACGCTTGTTTCTGCCAAAACTGAATTAAAAAAAAAAAAGCCCTAGTAAATTCCAGCTTCTGGCATTCCTGAAAAAGGTTACCAGGGGCTTTTAATTCTCCGAACAAAAACGTAAAAACAATAACAGACCCAGACAAAACTCCAGTTACCTTTTGGCTTGTAGCAGGGCACTGGCACGATGCACTCCTCCTTGATGTGCAGCTTGAGCTGCGGGTTGCAGCCCCCGACGTGCTGCCCGCGGTGGTCGATGCACAGCACCACGCGGTAGCGCAGCCCCCGGCCGCAGGTCACCGTGCACTGCAGGGGACAGCACTGCTCACCCCGCTGCACCTGCACCCCCTGCAAGCACTGCAGGGGACAGCACAGCTCACCCTGCTGCACCTGCACCTCCTGCAAGCACTGCAGGGGACAGCACTGCTCACCCTGCTGCACCTGCACACCCTGCAAGCACTGCAGGGGACAGCACAGCTCACCCCGCTGCACCTGCATCTCCTGCAAGCACTGCAGGGGACAGCACTGCTCACCCTGCTGCACCTGCACCCCCTGCAAGCACTGCAGGAGACAGCACTGCTCACCCTGCTGCACCTGCAAGCACTGCAGGGGACAGCACAGCTCACCCTGCTGCACCTGCACCCCCTGCAAGCACTGCAGGGGACAGCACAGCTCACCCCGCTGCACCTGAATCCCCTGCAAGGGAGGCTGCTGCAAGCAAGCACTGCAGGGGACAGCACTGCTCACCCTGCTGCACCTGCATCCCCTGCCAGCGAGGCTGCTGCAAGCAACAGCAGGCTGGTCCCTAAAGCTTCCCCACCGAGATGTAGGAAAGTGTCCCTGCGCTGCTAGGTGAATAAGGGAAAGGTTGGTGAGGGAATGAAAGTCTATTTTTTGGGAATGCAAGGGATTTCTTGGGGTTTTGCGAAGCTTGTGGGGTTGGGAAGAGTTTGAAACAGAAGTGGCTATGCACTGAGGATGCACTCTCTTACAGTGGTGATTTTCAGTTAAGGCTGGGTCAGGGGAGCTGCATTTTCTGCACTCTTGTGTCACTGATGTCATCTGGATGAACTAAGGAATTACAGGAGTGCTGACCTATATGATTGTATCAGGTAACAACAGCCAGGAGAAGTTGGCTTATAGCTATTGTTACTATAATGAAAGGGAAGAATGCTGGAAAATCACCCTTGCAGACTTGCCAGCCCCTGAGACAGACATGCCTTTAACTATTACAGCCAGTGAAATAGTACATTTATCAAGAACTGAGACATAAATGACCTGACTGCAAATGGGCCTGACCTCTGTCTCTAACTTCTCCTCCATGCAAACCAGGAATTCCATCAGCACAAGGAATGCTACGTGGATTTTTTTCTCCACACAGACACATCTTAATGTTCTGATTATCAGGCAGAACTGCTCAGAGCAAACTTTTCCCAGTACTATTGGTTATCTTTAGGGGCTATACTTTTCTAATAGTCCTGTGCTAATAAATAACATGGTAACACAAGACCAGAGGCTTTCTTTAGAAAACAGGACTGAAGGTCCAAATTACTTCTCAACTTACTTGAGACCACTCCATCGCCACCCATTTAGGACAATCAAACAGATTGCAGGTCTGGATGACTTTGGGCTTTGGGGCATACATGCATTTCCATTCCTCTACTTGCAGTATCTCTCCATGAATGGTCTCCTCTACACACACAAAACTTCTCCTCTGAATACCACCTCCACAGGAAACTGAACACGCAGTCCATGGGTTATGTTCCCACCTGGAAAAAAACCAAACAAACTCATAAGGCTCTTTCCTATTCCACTAACCTCTATTAAAAAAGCTAAGTATTGAGTCCAACCTTAGTGTCAGTTAAAGCTCAGTTTGGTTGCTGCAGCATTCTTACCCCATACAAATACATTGACTCATAGACCTACCTTGCATTATTCCAAGCTTAAATTCATGTACAAAATCAGAAATAGAACTGTAAATGTAAGTATATTTCAAACTGAAAACTCTTACTCTCATACATAATTTAGAAACTGTGACTATACTGAGTTTGATTACTGGAATGAATTTACTTTCAAATAGTCTAAATAATCTAAATGGAATATTTTTGGCAATTAATTTATGTGATAACATATACAGTTGTTACCATTGTCAGAGACAAAGAAGCCCCTGCATTTAAGATCCTCTGAAGTCTCAAAGACAAAGACAAATCTAGCTGCCCTGATTGAAGGTGTTATTACTTACAGGCTCATAACTGCTCACATAATTCAGACTACCCTTAAAAATCTGTTCCTGAAGGAATTTTTCTGGGATTTCTAATACTTTGGGTCAACCCAGCCATCTCATACCAAACTGCCTTCATCCATAAGGACTGTGATGAAATTAAATTGTGGCAGGTACCATTTGGCTGGTCATGACTGCAGTTCTGCAAGTTTTCCACTCTCATTAAAATGCCATTGAATAACCTTGTATTCACACTTTCCAGATTTCTTCAAGCAAAAGGCAGCTGCTCATCCATCTCAGCTGCTTTGGCTAACTCATCTGATTGCTCCTGCAGCAGGGCAATGCACAACTAAGGAAAACTAAGGATTAAGAAAAGCTTGTGAATCAGCAGAGCTCTGGGGTAGTAGCCTCCAACAGAGAGATAATAAACAATCTGCTGGGAAGAAATATCTTCAAAATGGACATCTATTCACAATCTTAGACCTAACTACAATAAAAATTGAAAATGTTGCACCATCTGAAGTGAGAATGATATGGAGGTTTTTAGGCTACAAATGCAGTTTCATTCACCTCTTAGCATGAATTCACAATTAAGCAATCACCTCTCAAAAAACCTAACTTCAATAATGTCCTGCTCCTGTCACATTTAGAGATAATAAGCTTCTATCAAAGCATTTGTCTGTAGGTTCCAATGATCCCCACACAATATCTCCTCATCCTTCACCTCCTATCTCTTGCTTTCTTTCCATCACTCTCCTGAATCAAAACCAAACCCTTGGAAATGATTGAGCCCTGCAGTACATCTTAAGGCTCCTCAGTGTCTGGTTAGTTAAACCTTATCTCTATTACTGCAGAAGCTCAGAAAGGATCATGAAAATAATTGTATCTGTTCTGAACAATGGCCTCAGCAAGTACTACAATATCCCACCAAATCACTTAATAAAGAATATCAACTTGTCTATCATAAAGGAAGTCATAATATCAGACTCAATGAAGCAAAGGCCTGTAAATCAAAGGTAAATTTAAGCAATCTACTTTTTATGATGCAGCAGGTAAATCAAGGACACTTCCTATTTTAAGCAATTCATTAAGCTGCCTACAAAAACATATTAATCATGCTTAACCTCAACAGAAGAATGAGTATGAAACACAGAGCAAGCCATGGGACATTAATCATGGAGTATATACTCAAAAGCATTCTGAATAAAGCTGTATGCTGAGATACTGATATCATATCACAATAACAAAATGCATTTGAAGAGCAGGAGTTACACTCTTCTTTGACTTAAATGAATGGCCAGTGTTAACTAATTTTCTTTTAACAAATCAGGAACTAAAGAGCAATTAACTATTTAATGAATTAGCAGCTCATGGATTTATATATGCAAGGCTCACCGCACTGCATGTAATATAAGGCTTGCAAGTGTTTATAGCATGAAGTTTTATAGTTGTTTTTCTTTATCTCATCAGTTTCAAACACACTCCAGATCCCATACTCCCACAAGCATTTTCAAGATGGAGTGAGGTCTATGGCTACTGGGGAAAAGGGGGGCCTTGGGCAAGCAGTCAAAGGAGATACTTTCCAGAACCCACAGCTGTCAAGGGATCCTCAACAGTCCAACAAGTCTGAAATAAATGGAGGCATTCCAAAAGCTTTAAAAGAAAATTTTCATCCTGGGAAATTTTTCTATTTATTTCAAAAGAATTCTCCATCTGTAAAAATATTTCAGTGGGGCATTTACAACTCTAGCCACAGGAGAACTCTTTCAAGATCTTGTGGTGTGCACCACGACTTTCCCACAACTTCCTCATGTGAATGGCAAGGCAGTGGTGAACACCCCAGGACTGCAGGGCAGCCTCCACATGGCCCTCATGTTATGTAGGAGGTGTGATGTAGGGCTGCTGCTCGAGGTGAAAGAGCCTGTACAGCTTTGCTCCAGCATATATCCAGTGCTTTGGTTTTCTGCCTGCTTTGCAAGAACAATCCTGGGTCAGCACACAAGAAACAGGTAAGAAAAGAAAAGAAATGAAAGCAGAGCCAGCACAGAGTAATGCATCCCAGTTCCTTCCCAGGCAACAGCACAAGACAAATCCTGCTGCCCTGAAGCAAGGCTTGCATCCACACTGGACCGGAGTCATCTCCTAATGCAGGTAAACAGACTTTCAGCTGGTGTTTTCTTTCAGCAACTCCTGCAAGAAAGGGTGTTTCTACATCTTTGTGGTGTTTCCTTAGGAGCCCTCCCAGTACAACACAGCCCATTTCCTCTCTCCTTCCTGCCTGCCACCAGCTCTGAGCCCTGTTTGGCTGCCTGCTGTTTTACAGTCCTGACTCTGAAGCATCACCCAGGAAGAGCCTGATACTCTCTGACAGAACACACCGAGGTGCTGAAATGAGGTGGGCCTCTGTCTGTACTTCTTAGTGTTTGAAATCAGAGAACCTGCCCACAGCTTTATCACAGACATAATCTATCTCACCACAGTGTTATGCAAACGTGCTGAGCACAGTAAAGCTCAGAAAGGGGGATTAAATTTCTCTTCCGAGTGGTCTCCAAGCCCTAAGTGGTTCAGAAGATGAAATACTCCTGTGAATACATTAAGCTGAGTTCCAGGAGAGATCTGAAGTACAAAGGCATTGGCAGAAGAAATGGAAAGGAAGAGACACAGAATATAATTAGAGAACTCTACAGGATAAAGCTGAAGAGGAAAAAATCCCCATCTATGCATGAAAGCCAGAGAACATCACAGGACAGCAGATCCACAAGGACAAATTGCTACAGAAATAAAATATGACATTTATATCAGCTGTAATCAGTAGCTCCACTAAGCTGAGCAAGTCTATGATTTCATTCTTATTACTTCATATCTTTACTTCTTCAGAAAAATACACATTATTCATTACATGACATAATAAAGCAGAGCTTCAACTCAGATAAAAATGCAACTAACTCATCAACAATAATTCTTTACATTAAAAGCAAATGTGACTCAATACTGTTTAATGCTAACATTCTTTATAAAACATCTAAATGCTCCTGAGTTTTAAATCCTTGTAATTGATTCAGGTGTTAAAAAGAAGGAAAAAAAAAAAATACAACAAAACCAAAAACCAAAAAACAAAACACACTGTTGTCTGATGACCTAATTTAAGGAAACAGATATTCCAACAATTCTGTATCTTTAAAGTGACATGTCATCTTTGCTGTCAATAAATAGACTGTAGATCTAAAGAGGAGAAGGATCAGACCTCTCCAAAGAAAAAGAATTTCCAGAATCCTGTACATAGCAACTCTGTTCTATAAAACCTCATACCCTGTCAAAAGAAAAACCTTTTGAGACAAGAATTCATGCAGTTTAAAGATTATGCTCTTCTCAGCACTACAGCCAGAGAAAGCTGAGGGGGACAGCTGTTTATTTTAAAGTCTTCACATTGGTATTTTCAAGAAGAGCATATTAACCTCTGACTGTTAACCTAATCATCCAGAGCCCACTAAAATAAATCACAAGTTCCAGAGATGTTTACAGGACTGTTGTAAACTTACCCTCCTGTATAGAAAAAAAAAATCAAACGTTCCATTATCTTAGTACTAAAATAGTATATTTGCAGTGAAAAGTGTGCTAAAGCTGACACATATGCTATCCTGATTATACATACCGAGGAAGTGGCTGGAAGTGATCATAGGGCATGATTTCTTTAAATCCATCACTGTCAAAAAAAATAAATATTGCATCATTATTTCTCATACCCAAGACTGTACATCAAGTACATACTTTTATGTGATCATGGCTGAAGTAAGCAATTCCCAATGTGAAATGCAGGAATCTTACTTCATTACACATGAGCCTTATGGCAAACCTTATGACTTGTATAATCTTACCTTTTCTGCATGGATAAAGAACTATTCACCATACAGCTTCTCTATTTCATACTACCATAAAATATTAAATGAGCAAGCCTCCAGCAGGGAAATTTATTATCAGTGACCCTTTAGGTCTGTGTGACTTCATTAACAAAAAAATATTCCCATCTGTAACAAAGACTGCTGAGGGACATGAGTGTCAGTGAAATAAATGCATCACAGGATTCATGCTAGATAGGTCCTGAATGCTGTTTAGAAATCTTCTAGAACTGTTTATTTGAACTGCATAGCACAGAGCAGGCATAAAGCCTTATTTCCAATGCTAGGAAATATAGTATTTTATCCAGTAGTATTTTCCTTTTCTTGGCTGTAAAAATGAAATTTGCAACGTAAAATATAATTACCTCCTTTCTTTCCCCTAATTTTCCCATTCCAGCTTTGGAACATTTGGCACCCATTGCCATCAAGCATTACTGAAGTCATTCTGCTTCATACAGTAATCAACTCTCCGGGAAAAACTCTTGAAAGTCTGCACATCTATAACTGTTAGAGGTCACTATCAATGATTATGTCCAACAGGAATGAAAGGAAATGGACAGTTTAGCTGTAGGAAATGAAATCCATTGAGAGTGTTTCCTTTTCTTGCATATAACTCTAGCTCAGCCAGCTGGCATATTAATGTGAGGTTCTGGGACTTGATACTGTGATGTTATTTTAAGATTCTTTAGCACAGCCAGGAAACCTCACCAGACAATCCAAAAGTTAGTTTGTAATACTCTAGTGCAATTCAATACAATTTATATGTACTATGGCCTTTACAATTTGGCACTAATATCCTGTGGCATTTGTACCACAAGGATATTTACTTTGTTGTTTTTTTTAATGCCTAGTTTTAAAAAACTCAAATAAATAGACCCAAGCTTTCATTATTAAATTGTCAACACTATAGTACCAGTGAAGAATCAAACTTTTATGGTAGGCAAATGAATAAACCAAGTTGAACCATATGCAAAGCTTGCACTGACTGGAGCTTCTGTCTCTCTATTAATAAAGATGTTCTGAATGGCAGCATCAATAAACCCAAAAGTAGGCAAACCCTCTCACAAGATCCTCATACTGGTGTTGTCCTACTCAGCAACAGACAAAGCAGAATTAATCCCTGAACAAACTGATATTTATAATATATCTGTATGAGCAAAATCTTCTATTCTGCAACACTGAAGAAGTGCCACACATCTACTGGCAGAGGTATCAGCCTTTAACACATGCAATAACCAACCAAGATTCAAAAAGAATTTAAATTAAGTAAATACAATTCCTTCTTCCTTAATAACTGCCTGTGTCACACACAGATTTATTTGCCATACAGACCTAGAAGGGCAGGGATCCATGTTGCATTCTTTCAGCTTGGGCTTTGGTTTCTTGTTCTCTGGATGATAGTGACAGTAGTGGTCAGGAACAACACGCTTCAGACGAATGTCCACGCATTCAGCTGAATTGAGCTGATAACCTGGTGCAGAAGAAAAGTTAATTTTTGTAATGGAGATGAAGTAAAATGGCCTTACCTCCCCACAGAATTAATTTTCTGTCTTACTCTTTTTTGGTTTGCTTTTAAACAAGGAAACACTGAGCAGAAAATGCACAGCCAGACCTTTATTTAAAGCAATTCAGCACAGCAATTATATTAACCTGCCTTAACACTAGATGAGCATCCAAGCTTTTATTCTACTAATATTCTAAGAGTAAAGGCACACATATTTCCTTGTGATGCAGGAATATTTGTACTGCACCAGCTCACCTGTCACAAGGCAAAACTATGAAGCCATATGGTTCTAGACATGTTCCACAGCTTATAACTGCCCTCCTCCAAGGAGGAGTTACCAGTATGTTGGCGAGCTATATGACACAGTCATTCATGCTAGAAGAAATAAATACTTGAGACAGAAAGCCAGAGGAATTGAAGATGAGATCCAAAAACATTACTAAGGAAATGTAGAAAACCAAGAAATAGGTTCAAGAACATTCCGAGTTGAAGAGCCAACAAAAGAAGACTTGAACTAACTACTCAGTGAAAAACAAATAATAAAATATGTGTGGAGACTGATTGCAAGAAGGGGATCTGAGTTCTATAAACCACTAGGTTATTTTTTGGCGAAGGAAAAAAAAGACTCATTCAAAAAAGCTTACTTGGACTTAGTTTAAACTGAGGAGAGGAGAAGGATGTTCTGGTATGTGCAAAGAAAAAATGTTTTATACCACAAGAATTAAAACCAAACCAAGTCAACAAACTAACAGCACAAGTCCCAGTGCCTACTGAAAATGCTAAGTATCATGTATCAGTGGCTTCAGTTGTGTGTCTCTTGGCTGATCCAAAGTGTCATCATATATGAGAGTGATAACCATAAAGAAGTAAGCAGTTCCAGTGCTCACAGCATCTATGTTTCAGTTCTTGTAAGTACTGAAAGGACCCAGAAGAAATGTTTCTCTTGCAAACAAGAGAAACAATTTTTAAACACTCTTGCTCACTCAAGCTTGACTGTGCTTTCTTAGATGCCCCTTCCAACATGTGGAGATTACAGATAGAAGCAGCATCCAAATGAGGAATGGCAATGCACTAATTCCAAATCTCTGTTGAGAGGAACTTTTACTGCCAGTACCAGATGCCAAACAGACAATCTGGACACTAAATCTACTTTAAGATAACAGGTTAAAGCCAGGCAGCTGCAATACAACTTCCCTGCATGCTCAGTAACATGCCGTTCTTAACTCTACTGCTGTCATGACTGAGCAGCTCAGTTTTCATCCTTCTTCAGTTCCTGTCCTCCCTGAGGACTGCCAAGCCCTTCTGCTAAAGGTACCAGTTTTATATTATAGGCAAGCAGCCACAAAGTAGGGCTTTGAACACCCTGGATGATTTCAAAGAGATTGACATGTAGCTATAATTTTCAAACCATAACAGCAGTCTGAATAAGGCTGGATTTGAGCCAATACCTTTGAAGGTAAATATGTCCCTTGAGCTATTCAATGTTTACATGCAGTCCTCAAAAGTAACTGTGATGCTTTATACTTCTTCCCTTGTCAGACAAGTTAAGGGAAAAAAAAATTATAAACACAGTGTGATGGAATCATCAGAGGATATGCATTGCCACTCACAGCTCCAGCAAGAATCACACTTCATGAGGCCAAGTATCTCGTAAGATACAGTAGTTTCCTGTGGGACTACGTATCATACACATACATTGTCTGCATTTCAGATTACAGGGAGGTGCAAGTGCCAAAATGGATGGTCCTTCAAAAGATCCCCAGACTCTGCTTGTACTTTAAACATCTCTCACTCTCTTTATTCATGTCCCAAGTAACTATTTAAACCATATTTGCACTCTCCAGAAAATCCCCACTTCGGTATCACCAGTATCCTGGTCTGTTTTCCAGGTGACCTGGGAAATGCTAGCTGAAGGGAAGCTGCTATCTGCAGTGTCACACACTCCTACCATGAGCTCACACTTTTTTTGCAGAACCAGACATGACAAGCAGTGGGCTGGGCTGGATGAGATGTAGCAGAGCAAAGCTACACCTCATCTAAGCTGTAGTGCTTAAACCAGGAGTGGATGCTATGGTACCACGTGTGCTGCTCTAGCCACCATCAGGGCTAAATGTCTAAGATCAGACAGCCAAAGGTACTGATAGCAGATATTCTTTAAATTCTATTTACTTATTCTTCTTTCTGTTTAACTACTTTCTCAACTAAATGTTCAAAAACCCTCCCTCATGTATATTACTGAGGCCAAAAATACTTCTTCATCTTTTGATTATTTTTATTTTAAAATCTCATTCTGTTTCTTTGCTAACTTTCCTCATATATCTACTATGAGCTGCAATTTTCGATTTTGAATGTCACATTTTTTATTTCTTAGTTAATCTTTTTACTCAAAGGAACATCTGTTATGGAAAAACATGACTTCCAGTAACAACATGTAAAAGCCCCTATCCAGATACCAGCTTAACCAAGCTGTGTAGCTCCTACTCTGTCATTTATTTTGCTGAGAATTTACCAGTATGCAGAGGAACACCAACATCTAATCACTAAAAATGCAGAACAAAGGTTTTAAACGAGCTCCTTTTAATCTTGAGCTGTTATCACTCCTGAAGAATTGCCATTACTTACCTCCTCCACAGGTCACTGTGCAGGGGAAGAACTCTGTTTGTCTCCACTGATGACTGATGGGTTGATAGAAGAAGAACTGAACCACACTCTCTCTTGATCCAGAGTACCTGGTCTGAAGAAATTTCCATTACAACATTCATGTACCTTGTACTCAACAGCTCATGCCATTTCAACAGAGTTCATACATAATAACAGTGCAGAGTAGGATAACAGACATAAAACCTCGAGAAAGTCTAGAGTAGACATTAAACTTCAGTTCCCAACAGTCAAACATTTGAACGTGGCTTTGTTTTTTAAATTATTCAAGGCATTAATGTCACCATCTGATGATCTGTCCTTGAATAGCAAAGTTCTTAACTGTATTCTTTTGGTTTATCTTTGTTAGCAAAAATTTTAAAATTTGCTGCAGAAAGAAGTCTGTAAGTGATCCAAGCACACTGATTCATAGTCAGGCAAATCTAGCTGCACATGATACTGGAGATGCAAAGGGAAAACTAATCTAAAACTAATTTCTAAAACTAGAAATTCCATTTCTACAACGTGACAGGCAAAGCCTGGCAGTCTGATAATACTGAAACTTCTGGCATTTCCAATGGTAAACTGTGTTAGTGTCTTCCTTTGGCTGTCAAATATTGATATGTTTCTACTTATAAATACCTTGACGTGTGATGCAAGCCACTGGTATGTGTTCTGGACAGAAAAGAAATTTTAAAGACTTGGAAATGGTCAGTGACCATTTATTAGCAGAGAGAGTTTGTAGGGTGCTGCTGGAAGCATTGCTCAGGTTCAGTAGGTGGCAGTCTGCAATTGGATTAGCTCAATCCACTGCACAGGGTCACACTGTTATTCTTCCAGCAGTATTAAAAACAGATATCCTGGCCATTTTTACCATTAAAGATCCTGTGGTACTTTCCACCACAGGAAAGACATTAATCGTGTAGCATTTTAATTTGTTTGGATTTTCTTAGCATAAGTGATCTCCAGACTGTAATTAGGAGTTCTTGCTAGCTAAAAGATTTTGTTGTATGGCTACAAGCTGATGGACAGCCACCACTGTGTTGCACATACTTGCAATAACTTTGTAGATTTGTACATTTGCACAACCCACCTTGATAATGAAATCTGCTCCAAGAGGCCCCTGGATCTTTATGATTTCTCTGTCTGTACTCTTCTGAAATTCAACAGTTGAATTTTCAATGACAAATGTTCCAGGAGCATTTAAACTGTGCTCTCCCTTTTCTCCTTGTAGAGTTTTTGATTCTATAACTAAAGAGGAAACCTGCAGTTAGTAAACTTAAACAGGTTTTTGTATTCCAGAAAGTCAGAAAGTAATGTTTACAGCCTTGCCTTGCAATTACCAGTTGCATATGTGCAGTAAAAACACATTCAGAGAATCTGTGAGAGTATTAACTGCTTCAGACTGTAGGCTGATAGATAATTGCAAGACAAGTCAGCACAGGAATATCTGTCTGAACACACTATTCTCTCATACCAGAAGCACTTCTGAGACAGTTTTTCCTACACCAAGTGTTCTGTAACATTTGATATAAGCAATAGCTTGAGCAGGAAAAGCTGAAAGAAACTCAAAACTGATAGAATCAATATAGAGAAAAATACCTCATACTTACCTGCAATTCAAAAGCCAAGCAATCTGAGCAATCAGTCTCCAGAGAAGCCTGAACAGTGCCAAACCCACCTGACACTCACCTGTATCACTGTACCAAGATCATTAATTTGACTTTGAGTATTTCCCATGTGAGGAAAAAGCAGGGGCAGGAGGAGGGCAGCTGCAGCACTGCCGGGGGGAGGGATGGCCCTTTCCCAGAACAGGTGGTGATGAAAACCCTTTCTGAATTGTTCTCTATTCCTTGGAAAAAGATTAAACTAACAGCCCACAACCTCCCGAAGACAGATGAAGCATTTTAAGATTAAATCACTTCCAGCAAACTGACTGAACTGTAAGTGGACAAAGCTAAAGGAAGATATTCATAACGAAGGTACAACTCTGGGCTCTGTGTAATACAGCATAGAGGCACAGCAAGATGCATGACTTGAAATACACTGGTCTGGTTACAATCTACCAGAGCACTGCATGAGAAAAGCATGAATCTCAGATGAGCTCAGGGCAAGCTAAAAGGAATCTTTTGATGAGCTATAAATACCCTCTTTCTCCCACTACCTTGCCTTTTTTGGTACTTTAAACAAAGTTACCTAAGTCAGGCTAGACCATTTAGGTTAAAAGCATCTGGTTTTACCAGCACTGAAAACATGCTCTGAACACTGCAATCCATCATTAGCTGTTTTCTTCCTTCATATTTTTTAAACAAACACCCATTCTGGAGTACCCCCAACATAGAGAAAAAAGAAATTATAGAATGAATTAAATTCCTTGAAAACATACCACCATTATCCCACGCTTCTAAGCATTAGGTTCCACTTTGCTCACAGGTATAACAAAGATCACATACATGGCTGGAAGGAAGTTTCAGGAAGGATTTGTTTCTAGGAAATGACTTTATGTTAATCACAGGGTATGAATGTAGTGGTGAATAAAATGTACTTTGTCAAAGAGCAAAAAAATAAATCTCTGGGAATCAATGTTCCCCACTGTCCAACACGTTTCCATTAGAAATAAATAGATATAAACTAATCCCCAAAAAAACACAAGTATTTATATGATGACTGCATATTTCTCTTTGTCACTTTTATGGAAGTGTCCTTTCCTGATTGCATTACAAAATAACCCTTATATGGAACTCAGAATTCTTGGATTAAGCTTCTGCAAGCCTTGATCCCAAACTTATTGCTTAAATCACAAACTTACTCCTTGATCACAAACATTGCTTAAAAGCAAAAGCAGGCATGGTGTCTGTTATTGTCTCATTTTTTTAAATAAGTGTTAAATCAAATCTCAAGTACTTCCAACTCTAAATGCATTCAGTAAGATCCTCAGAAGAACTGGATCCCTTTGAAACCGGCATTTAAGATTACAAGGCAAGGCATCCAGCTGGGGCAAAAAGATGACGAAAATGTTTATTTGGTGACCTCAGCTGCATTTCTGAACAGTCTTTTTATTAATTTTCTCAAAAAAAAAAAAAAAACAAAACAAAAACTTTTGATGTTCTTCTAAGCAGAAACCAAGAATATTGTCCAGCAATTAACAAGACAGTAACTCCCCGAGAGCTGACATACATTTACATTAGAGTTACACTAGATATGGATGCAAATCATGTGTTTATTTGCAAGGTCCAGCTATAGAGCCTTTATCTCTGGAGGTCACACCACTGAAGCCCAGAGCAGCTGCTCAGATTTTTCCTGTCTCACACAGGGAGATGAGGAGCTATCCCACAGCACAATGGATAACCTCTGATGCAATACATTCCTGCTCAGCACTATTGAGTGCCTGTCATCACAGGCCTCTAAAACAGAGCAACACCAAGCATTTGCTCTTTTTCACACATACATAACATGATGATGCTTATTGGGGAGAAATTCCTCCCTCAAAAACTGCTCATTTATTGATTTCAGAGAAGTAACTAAGAACAAGGGTTTGATCAACTAATTTCATGACAAGGTTAAGAAAATCACCAAATATTTATTTGTTCTGCAGAGTCCTGCTATACTAAAGGCCTGGGAAGTTTGACCTCAGGAGTAAGCTTCCCCATCCTAAATCAATTCCTTGAGACTCCAGTTGTGAAGAGTCACATTGACAGGGAATTCTCTCAAGTGCTCACCTGTTTCTGTGCCTGACAGGACAACCACCAGTGCCAAAGACCTATAACTACCCATGTTTAGTTACTTCCCCCTCCTTGACAAAAAATGGAAAATGCCTTGCCCAGCTGTGGACAGAAGCCCCATGGCTGAAGCCTCCCATTCTCTTGGTGGCAGGAGGGAGCAGGGCAGTGTGGCACAGGAAACCCACTGCAGGTACATCCCTGTGTAGAGAGATGCATGGAAGAGTTCCCAGGAAAGCAGCTCCTGCTCCCAGTGCAATAAAGAGGAAGTATGGTGCTGCCCAAAAACTGTTTCTTTTCTGTGATTCATTTGTAGGTAGCACAATACAGAAAATTCCTTTCAAAATCCAAGCAACACCATGCTCCTCTGAGCATCTGTCAAAGTCAGAGCAGTGCACAAACCCACAGCTAAATGCTGTCACCTGATGCAAATCACTGTGAACAGAGAAAAAAATTGACAAAAAGAAAAATATTTCAGTTCCTTTCAGTAATGTGTAACCTCCCTAAGTTCATGAACTCAGTTATCTAGCATTAGCCACTTGTAAAAATATTAGCTTCTGGTTTTCCTGTTTCTTCTGCTGAAGGATTAATTTTCAGGGAACTTTCAGTCTTTCTTTTGATTCTAATGCTCTTAAAACAACTACTAGAAAAGCCTTAATACAGTCCAAATCAAAAACAAAGCAAACACAATGAAACATTTTATTCAGACCCATTTTTGTGCTAATTGCTTGGTTATTTTCCACCAGATCTTCCACCAAATCCAAGTAGGCAGAAGTACAGGGGGCCATATTTGTTATAAACCTGAACTAACATCTTGGCTCTCTGATGAATCTGTTGCCTGTCCTAAAGTGCCCAGAGACACAAACAAAGTACTTATTCTAACCAGCTACAAAGAAATGTAGCCCTTACTCAAACACTAACTGCTGGTTGCAAAACAATGCTCAGAGCATTTGTTTTAAATCTGTTATGTGCTACATCTCCAAGCACATTTCCATTTTTGATTAGTCCAGCAGCTGTGCTTTCCTGGAACAAGACCAGATCATAAACCCAGGATGAAGCACCACTGAACACAAGATAAAGGGAAAAGTGCCAGACACTCCACAGTGCTTTTCACGTTTTTGCTATTGCTGCTGACTCTACTTGAAGGACAAATATATACTGGCACCAGGAGGTGGTATAAAATTTTAACAATAGTAGTTAAAGAAGTAGTCCCTGCTTCACCTGTTAAATTCAACTCCTTGCAAGCCAGGAAAAACATCTCTGACAAATGAACCTGTAATAATAGGTGATTATTTTTAAAATTCTGTCTTGAATTATACCAGCACACCCACACTGAAGTTGATGAAGTTGCAAAGGATCATTTGGTATCTTCTGTTAAGTGACAAGCACCCACAAACACATACAGTGGGAAGGTGGAGAAGCACCTCTGGAGCATCAGCTCTTGGGGACCCTGGCTATAAAGCCAGAAGTGATTGTCACCTCTCTCCCCACAAGAGCTCTCTGTTGTTTTTCACCTCTGCAATTTTAATTTTATGTAAAAAATGTCTAAATCCTCACAGATTTGCAAACAGATGTGCTGGTGGAAGTGGTTAAAGGAACATTTCACAATTCTCCTCCAGCTAGAGAGAGAACTAACAAAGGTAATGCCAAGCCACAGCTCCTTTACGGAACCACCCTGGGTAGGAAGCCAGGAGCACTCTGTACTTAGTTACTGAGTTGCTGCTGCATTCCTCAGGAGCTTTCCAGAAATCCCCCAGGAGCCACTCAATCTAGTACTTTTTCCTCATACAAAGCTGAAACAACAACTTCCTTCTGCAGAACTACTTAAGAAAGTCCAAGAATCCTGACCTGAACTGGTCAGGATCACTCCCTCACACATCCCCTGAAACAGTTTTAAATGAATACTTTTTATTTCAATATAAGTTCAGCTTTCTACCTTTTTAAAATATAAGTAGTATATCTAGAAGTTATTGTCACTCTGGAGCTATTCTGAAGAGGGAGTTTTATTTCAGTTTCTTTCTTTGAAAGGATGTGACAATATATTTTTGAAGGCAAAAAAAAAAGATGAGCAATTGTCAAATAAAATGCATTTTTACTTCTGTTTACATATCTCAGAGATGAAGTTCTTTTTATTTCTATGATCCAGACTACATCTGCCAATTCTACAAAAAAAATATTGTTCAAAGTTAAATTAATAATTTATTATATTGCTTGGTATGGCAGCACCACTTACTACTGAAACCATGCAAACTAGGCCTATGGATAAAGAAACTGCCATAAATAATGCCATCAGCCTTATAAGAAAATATTGAAAAACAACTGTCTTACAGAATAACAAACTGTTTCTCTGGTGGTATGTAATGACTGAAAGAATTATAAGGAAACAGGACTTCTGTAGTAATTCACCCTACTTCATTTGTACCTAGATCACTTGTCAGAGCCCTCAACAGAAATCTGAGTTATGCAAGAGTTGTTGATTCCACACATAATCCTCTGGAAAGTTTGTTTGTTTTTTCACCTTTTTTAAGATTTTACTGTATTTGAGATGCCTTATATTGGTTTAAATGGAAGGAATAGAAACCACCACTAAGTATTCTCTTTCCTCTTACCAAGTAAACTTTCCAGTGTTCTCTAGGACTATCTCCAGGCTGGATATTAAAGATGGGATGAGGAATCAAGGTCATGATCTTACCCATATTCTCCAAAGTTTGGATGAGTTCAGATACAAGGTTCTGTTTTTATCTTCTGCCTATGTATAAATACATAAAACAGCTCAGTCATACCAAGGTGTGCTGGTCCTTTCAGGGTAATTCTCACACTGTGACTCCCATGTGGTACTGCAATCACAGTTTCTTCCCCTAGGAAAATTAAACAACTGTTTTAGAAGTTATCTTTCATCAGGGAATTTGTACATCACATAATTAGACTGGAAACTGTCAAATGTGTCTAAGAAAATATTTCACAGCTTTCACGATTTTTCTATTAAAAATAATACGTTATTTTATTAAGTACAGTGCACTGAGCCTGTTTGCTAAGTTATGCAAGTATTAAGACTCACGGATGGACTTGTAAATCTCGCTTTCTCTTGGAAAATAATTTGCTATTAACAATAACAACTGAAATGTCAGTAGTGTATTAGGAACATATTTACACTCCGTTGTCCTAGTTTTATTTTCTAATCACTGAATTGACATAAGGAATCTGCTAAGTAGTCCTTCCCCCTTAAAAAAATCTGCAGCTGTTCAGTCTCATTTTGCCCACACCTCATTTCCTGCTGCAGGTCACAACTTCAATAAGTGGCAGGACTTACAGGAAATAAATCATCTACTTAACACTAACCCTTAACCAATTACAGACCAGTTAAGAGCAAATATATAATAGCTATAAGGTATATGTTATAACGGTGTCTGCATCTAACTTACCATATAAGATCATTTCTTCCAGTAAGAGGCTCAGTTTAAAATGAACTATAAACCAAAGCAGCCCCCAACAGGACACGTCAATACAAAACAGCTCTTGGCTGCTTGAAAGGCCTCTTCATATATAAATGTGCAACACACTTACTTCAGTGCACTTTACAAAGGCAGAAAGTTACTACTTCACATTTCAAATGTAGGAAATCTGTGATTTGCCCGAGCAAACTGAGTTACCAGTCAAATCAACAGGCTAGAGGACCCTCATGCCAACAAAAGCAGTGCTCCCAGAAAAGGGATATCCACAGGGATATCCACAAAAGGAAGAGAGGCATCCAAGGAGCTGTCACCCATTTGCATCATGGCCCAACTGCAAATCTCCTGTAATGCAGGCCCTGCCGCATGTGCCACCTGCAGCCACACCTGCACGAGATGCTCTGTTCCATGATGGAGCTAATGCACATCCAGTGGCTGGTGCAGAGCAAGCTCCTTTTTGCAGATTCAAAAAGTAATATGTGTTGAAGATCAGTGATACACTGGCTCCAGAATTACCCATAAAATATTTAGAGGAAGAACAGTTGAGTTTAGTTTTAACAAAAAAAAAAAAAAAAAAAAGTAGTTGAAAAATGTTTCTTTCCACTTTAAACCGGACCTCTTTACAGTAGATGCTAAATTATCAGCTTCTGGTTTACATCTCCTTAGCATAAGTATGATTTCCTGCCAAATGTTCAGAATACTTCAAGCAAATACTGCAATTATTTTTTCTGAAATAAACACCTTCTTATGTTACAGTTTTTATATCGTCAATTTCTAGGAAGGACATTTAAATATAACAATTTATTTTGGATGCAATAAAATGCGAGCTTTATTAATTTCATTCTTGTGTATTCCACCAGAGTGAAAAATACTACAGTAAAACAATAATACAACTAAGGAGTCCTGGAAAAAACATTAACTACTGAACCACTTAATATCTTTTTGCATCTTGGTTTTTCATCAGAGGAATTGCTAAAGATAGCCAGGAGGTAGTGGGTGTGTATATCTTTAAAGTAAGGAAATAACTACTGAATTCACATGTGCTCGACAGTATTTGAGGGAAAGCAGGTTTGAGGGGCCCATCTGTCCTTACTTGGTGGGGAATTGAATCCCATCCCGATAACAACCAAGGATCAGTCACAGCACAAAGCCTGGAATAAAAGTCAGATTATGACCAGCTCAGAATGCACGAGCTGCTGCAGCCAAGTGGAACCAAGGGCAGCCGGTGCTCCACGGACACATCCCGGGTTTGCAGATGTGCACACATGTGCAGGACTGCTCCTCTGGAGAACACCAGGATCGTCCTGCTGTGCTCCCTGCACCTCCCCACAGGCAGCTCCTCCCGCCCCGGCAGACCCTGCAGATCCCTTTCCAGGATGCCTCACATTCCTTTAGCAGTACTACAGACATTCCACCCTCACCGAAGCACTCTCTGATATGGTCCAAAAGTCTCAGGAGGGTGCTAAATTTGGTGTTTCTCTGCGGCACAGACAATATTACCAGAAAGTGTTTTATTTGCATTAGAGATGACTAAGCTCACCTCCACAGCAGCAGTCAACCTCTGCAGCCCACAGACCTGTCAAGAAGTCTGACAGCAGGGGATTTTTGTAACCTGACTGAGATAATTATGACCTAGGGCAGTCTTTCCTTGTGATGAAGGAAATTATAGGAAAAAATGAGATTTTTGGACTTCTGAACAGAGATAAGGGTTTGGAAGAAATGGGACAGAACTGACCATTAAGGACTCCTTCTCCTAAGGACAGCTTTGAAACAATGGTTATGGTTGTCCAGGTCTGGCTCCAAAACTATATATTCCAAAAGTCTCTAGTCCTCAGCTGAATGTAATTCATATTCTTAAGGAAACACAAGGCACTGTAAACCCATTTAAAATGGTTATGCTGTACATTTCCCATTAAATCAGTAGGGTCCGCACGGCTAAAAGCCGTGAACTCTTATGAAAACATAAAGGGAAGTTGTTACCCTGAAATCCATACTGAGAATTTTTGATTACCTTTTTTTTTTCCCTTACAGTATTTCTTTGAAAGTCAATTGCTGACCTTTGTCTAAAGCTGAAAACAAATTAGCCCAAAATCATCTGGAACATGCAGAAACACTAGACTAACATCTGAGCTCAGGTTAAGGCTCATCTGAGCCTCAAAAAACTGAGAAACCAGTGAGATATTGTCTCTCTATTCTAACATTGCTTTAGGATAGGGATTCCCAGCAGCAAGAGAGTCATCTCCTTCCACTCTCACCCAGACACTCTCAGCAAATGCATGCACACTACACACAGCACTTGCTGATTAAGCTCCTGGATTGCTTTTACTTTAGATGGCAAGGTTTGATCCTGTTTCTATGGTGTTAATGTGGATTTAAATTTTGGATCTCAATGAGAGCAAGATCAGACTCCCTGCTATGGTAAGACTGGGAGCTAATCCCCAGGATCAAAATAAAGGAGCCACATTCCTAAACTCAATCCAATTCAGCAGGTTTTATTTATTTTTCCATGTGGGCCATGGTGGACCCATTTACTGTTTCACATATGGGCCAGTTGGGATTTTTCCCTCTCTCCTCTTATAGCAGGCCAGAGGGTTTATTTCAGGTCTATAAAAAGTGTTTCTTTCTATGTATTTGCTCAGAACTTATCTGCTGGTTCCCTGGTTCTGATGGAAGACCTTTGTGCTCTTAAAGTACAAACAATAATACAGGAACTAAAAATCTCAAAATATTTGGAATCTTATTGCAGTGGCTTCCCTCATCCATTTGGGCATCAGGCATAATTTCAAAAGGCACTGCTGCTGGGGGTTTGTGCTGACCTGAGTAATGAAAGCAAAGCCAAATACATGCACTGGAGAAAACATAAAAGACATACAGCAAACAGCCCCTCAAGAGACTGAATCTTAAGGAAATGCAGTGCAAAATAAGTAATGAAATAGCCAATGTTCTTACACAGAAATTCCTTCAAGACAAAAGGGACCATGAAAGTACAGAAGGAGGGTTCATACTACCTGTAATAGCCCCAAGTAAACCAATGAAAGTAAAGGGATGTCTAGACTGAAACAGTTGGTACTGAAGACCCAGCATGCACATAACAAAATTGCAGGGGCCTCGTTGGGACTAATTCTAGTTTGATCTCATACACTGGACATCAGGTGCTTTTCTGGGACACATCTTCTGGTTTAGCTTCATCAAAAAAATTCCAATTTATGCTCTCCAAGACCACTCTGTGATGTGAACTTACGAAGAGTATGTTAGGGCCATGATGAAATTTGCTTCAAAAAACATGCTCCTTATCCATACTGGAACACTGATGCATTGGCATTCTATCCCTCCCCACACACAGTTTTCCTGCCAAATCCCCCCAGCTGCCTCCTCTAGCTCAACACAAAGTTGACTTTTCTCCTTCCTCTCCAAGTGTTTTTGACTCCATCTCCTACCCAGATTCCTTATCTAATCTCAGTCTTCTCTTCCTTTTTCTCTTCCTTGACTCAGTGTGTCTGTACAGCCAGTCCTACATCCTCCACCCACCTTCTCACATCTGCCTTTCCTTCACTGCAAGAACTAATGGCAAATTTTTCTGTTCAGCTCATCTCATCTTTCCCTCTCTTCATGTGATCTCATCACTCCCCATCGTAAGTCTGAAGCTCAGGAGATTAGAAGCTCTCTACAAAATCTCTTCTGAATGCCTCAGTGTGAGGTAGGAGGCATCACAGAGTTCATCCCATGGCACCTGGTCCACACTGCAGTAAAGCAGAACACAAGAGGAACCTCAAGAAAAAATGTTAATAGCTTATTTCTGGAAGAGCAACATGTTAATGTATTCTAAGGAGGCTGCACACGTGCAATCTGTTTGCAGTCAGGACTTGTAACAAGCTAGAGAACACTTAAAAGGATAAGTTTTCAGAAATTTTAGCTGTTAACATCCAAGAAGATTCCACAGAAACTGAAGGAAAAGGTTGGGGATTTTTTTGTAAAGGTTATAGTAAAATATCTGTTGATGCTCACAGACATTGCAAAAGACTTATCCGTGACCAGAAGATCATTGCCTGCCAAACTTCAAATCCCTGATCTGTGATCAAGTCCAACAATGGGGGGATGTTAAGACATATTAAAGAAAAGGTTTCAAGAATGTTTTGACAGTGGGAAACAACATATTTTTCTCCTCTGTGTCCCTGGAATATGCTGAGCTGTTTTGGCTGAATTTCCTCCAAAACACATAGCACCTGGCATGAGAAGTTTCTGACACAACTGTCTAATTTTGGCCAATAATCCTTCATATAAAATGAAGTATCAGGCAACCTTGACAATTGGGGTTGCTAGCTCCATGTATATTGATTTCAAAGAGGGAAAAAAAAAAGTGAGGCAGGAAGTTGTCAAAAAAGTTGAGCTGGCTGATGACACAGAAGAGGGAGCTGTGCCAAAGGCCTCTGTTTAGATAAATGACCAAAGTGAAATTAGGTTTTTGATTAAGCATGCTTGGGGATGATGACATACATCATGTGAGAAAAAGTGACCAATGGTATATTACATGAGTGCTACAGGAAATAAAGCACATGGCAAAAGGAAATTCAAACAGTTACAAAGCCATCACCAGTGAATGCTTTCATAAGAAGCTCTTTAGCAAAACATTAAGAATGGAACCAAATAAAACAACTGGGGAACCAAATAAAACCAGTCTGGAACAAGTCCATGCCTTAAGCTTCACCCTCCATTGAATCAGCATCTTTTCTTCTTTATTGGTATCAGAACTAGAATAATTTCCTACCACTTCTTGCCAACAATGGTGCAGAAAGGAGATATGAGGGCCCAATCCTACAATTTTTTCCACGTGCACAAAGGGCAGTAGAGTTAATGGGAGTTCCATGCATTTAGTACTAGAAACTTCAGGCCCATGATATCTCATTTCCCAGTGGGATGGTACATTTTACAACCTATTACACTTTTTGTTTGAATATCGTTAGTCAAACCTTTAATCATTTTACCAGAATGTTAGAATCTGGCTTGCTGACAGAACTTTAACTTACTTTGTCTTTCAAAGGCAATTAAGTGTTAGTGGAAAAAATAAACTTTTGAAATAACTGTTCATTTCATATTTGCAAAACAGTAAGCTCCCTTTCACTGCTGTTTAACTTTCTGATTAAAGACATTAATTTAATGTAAAAACATAGAAAATCTAATTAAAAAAATTAGCCCTTCATGAGAAATCATTTGCTATCGGTGCCTAAATTTCTTTGTTTTAAAATAAGGACTAAGATAACTAAGCACTTTTATTTTCCCTTATGCCTCTTTTTTTATACGAAAATCTTAGGCTCTTCATTTCCTTCCAGTTCTTTAATTTGCTTCATTGAACAGTAAAATTTACATCCTGCTCACAGCCTTAAGCTCCTTCTTATATGCATGTCTGTCATGTGAGGATATTTTCTCAACACTAGTTCTGAAAGCTTCCAAATGACTCTTTGGAAGATAATGTGCCTCCCTTCACTGATATTTTACCTCGAAGAAAGGATGGCTTTATTTCCACATTTCACTCACACACAGGATGATTATATGGAACTCATTGCATAGTGTTGAGCAACTTGACCCAAAAAATATTTTGGCACCATCACAATAACTAAGAAAAACACTAAGTTCTGAATTTAGTAGCATGTGTACTGCGTTGCTTATGCCAGTGGTAATTCATTCATATCATGCAGCCTACTGCAGTGCAAGATAAACCCAAAACTTGGCAAAACCAACATCTTTCCTCAGAACAGTCTTTCTTGGTTTTTAATTTTAAAGGGCTCTTAAAAAGACACTGAATTATCTCAGAAGAAACAATGAACCATGGACATTCTTCATAAACTTCAAGGCAATGGGAGACCTTCCAGGTGATGTCAGCTGTATTCAGCTCTCACCTGAGCCAGCATACTAGAAGTGAAGTTAATATTTTCTGTCACAAAATGACAGTTTCAAAACCAGATCCCCTTTACCATTTTGTCTTTGCTGTACTTCCATCCTGAGCAACAATTAAATGTGAATTTTTTATTTCACTTATCATGAACTATCTAATCAGACATCTAATATAACAAGTTTATTTGGGCTGCCTTAGAACTAGCTATGGTGTCACCAGGAATCATCCTTCTCCAGGAGAATTTCTGTTGCTGTAAAACTGTAATAGACAACTCAATTCCTTTTAATTCCAGCTGACCTTCACATCAGAAAGGGAGAGAGCTCTTTTGTGCATATATATCCCTATATATCTGTATCTATCTATATATAGACACAAAACAAATACAGCTTGGAAACACTATGAAAATATTTGTTTTACAAGTGGTTGCTCTATGCTGACCAGAAGCTCTGAGTCTTTGATATGGTAAATGAATAAAAAGTGGCCCCAATAAAATTTTTTTTTCAGCTCATTGTAGGTATTCAAGACATTTTCTCACTCTTTCATGATGAAAAATTTTATAAATTACTGACATACAGTCTCATATCAATAAAAAATGACCTCTAGTCAAAGCAAGGCAAAAGCTAACACTGATAGACAATCTAATATTTAAAAAGGCTCTTTGACTTCTGGAAAATTGTCCTACAACTTCAAAAGTTGCTGCCACACAACCAGTCACTTTTTAATTCAGATTGTGTTTGCTATACACATATATTGAATTACAGAAATTTTGCACCTGCACAGTGGCACCCATCACCCTTGCAGGGCAGTACAAAACACCACACTGCAAAGCAATAACCATTGAGATAACAAACTACTCCAAGTTACATCCAAACTGAAGCATACTGAAAACAATGGCATTAAAAACCCCATGGGAATAGTTATATACACTGCAATAAGATTTTAACATGATTCAATATACAAAGCTCTTTCGAAATCAGGGTACAAGTGAAATCTTTGCAGGAGGAAATACAACAGGATTAAAATATAGGTAGCTGTCAGAGGCAGGTGCATCATCCATTAAAAAGAAAACCTAGTTACATTTGAACTTTCAGCACTGACTTTAAGAGCACCCTTCTATCTGGTGACCTTGCAGGAAGGTAATTAACCCCAAAGGTCCCATCTCCATGTGATAAATGCTCATGACAAACACACACTGTGAGTTCAGAAAAAAAAAAGAATATGTGAGGCAACTATTCATATGATAAACACATGGGACATATGCTGTGAGATTCCAGGGAGCATCATCTGTGAGGGTGGAGAGCACCAGTGTCACAAGGGAGTCTGTGTATGGAAAACCTTGCCTGCATATTGAAATAGCCAGACTCTTCAGGCTCCAGAAAAGGGTCCATTTCTAACACCTTTCATCTTTTATATTGTATATTTTCAATATTACTGAGATCTACAGAATTACTCCCAGTAAGATGTTAATTATTTTGAGAAAGAATGGTGAAACTTGAGCCAAACACACAAAAAAGAGATGGAAGTATTAGTCCCTTTCACATTGTACTTTTTGTACCATACAAGTAGTACTTCGCCCATGAAGTTCAAATGTCTTCAGACACGACAGAAAAAGAAACCCAAAAAAACCAAAAAAAAACCAAAAAAAACCCCAAAAAAAACCAAAAAAAAAACCAAAAAAACACAAAAAACCAAACCAAACCAAAAAACAAAAAACAACCCCACACACAAAAAAATCAAAGTTAATTTGAAAACCAGGTATTTTCAAGCACAGGCCACTATTTCCATAAGACCATCTATAAGATGTTTCCATGATTTAAAAGCATTGCTGCAGCATCACATATGCTGCAACATGAGGATACCCTCTAAAAGAAGATGTGCATCTTGATGGTTATTCCTGATAGAATGAAATGAGTAGCTCTATTAAAAAAAATGCATATCTCAAATTCTTTCCTAGCTATACCCTAACGTGTGGTATCCCTCATGGAATTTCAATAGACTAATCTAGCACAGACTTTAGAATAAGTAGCTTTGTAAAACTGCAAACAAGTATATGGTTAAAAGGTCACTCCAATATGCATTCTAATATACAGGCAGAAAACACAGTCAAGGATAAATTACCATAGGATCAATTTTCAACCTACTTTTTTCTGGTGAGACATGTGCCTTAGCTTGTCCCCTCACAAGCCTGCATGTTGAGCCATCTCCTGCACAGATTCCACAGTTGTCTTCCTTGGCATTGCTCCCAAGTTGTCGATCACAGCCTACTGCCTGCCAACACCAACACCACAGTCAGAAGGAGGGCAAAGCTGTAGTAGACATGCTCAGGTTTCTGGAATTTTATTTATTATGTTATCCTTTTGATTTTATGAGTTGGCCTCGTTCTATCAAAGCATATCTTGCCATTTAGGATTTTAAAAGCATGCTGTCATTTTCATGATTTTAATAATGAACCACAACAACTGATATATTAAGCTATTCAAGCATAGAAAATACATTAATCCATTTCCCACTACTTATGTGAATGAATACCATTGAGCATCATTCTTTCCAACACAAGGCATAACTATGTTATTTACAATTTGGTTTTCATCACCTGTTTAATTATGTCTGAGAAAGGATAAATGCCATTTAATGATCCAAGTTAAAAATTTAAAAGGCACTCAGCCTTCAGCTTCACAGACAGGGAGTTGAGGGCAGTGCTAACATTCTAATGTTTTGCCCATTCAGAATTTAACTGGCATTTGTGTAGATCTATTTGCCATTTACATCAAGGTCAATTACACACACATTTGCTAACCAGCTTTTTAAAAACTTGGACGATTCACTTCTCACCTTTTGATTTTTTTTCTGGTTTATGAATATAAGACCCATTCTATAAAACTTTCCAACGATTATTATAAAAACACCCAAATTTAACACTGCCAAAAATTCAAAAAGCAATTAAAAAAAACTGTCAACCCTCCCCAACTGAAAACCCTCCAAATTATAATGAAAACATTTTTCCAGGTTTTCCTTTTTCTGCATATCAGTCAACTCTACAAGAAAGATGGGAATGAGAATGGAAAAACAAAGAATAGACAAAATTGATTTAAAAAGCACCTTCCTGATGAATGGAAGATAAATATTTGGCCTCAGCTATCTTACTCTACACCATTTCACAGAAGAATTTTTTCAGGGAGTACCAAATGCTGAACCACATGGTAAAAAGCTGATCTCCAGCTTGAAGTTTTCTCAAGTCAGCCTACATGCCTCTTACAGTCACATATCCCTGACAAGGGCAGCTAATTTGTCATGGGTGTATATATTTAACAAAAATCCAAATCGACAAATGGACAGAAAACCCTCTGGAAACTCACAGTTAAAAGCAGTGCTAGAATTCTGAAACTGGCCAGCACACGCCTCTTCCTATATAAAACTGCTTGGAAGGGGCAGCCTGAGCTGCCAAGATCCACTGCATCTGTGCTGTGCCAGAACTGACACACGATCCCCTTGGAGAGGTGAGCATCGAGTCCACACCTAAGAGGCAGGGCTGGGTCTTCCAGTCTGACTTAACACAGACACACAAATCACACACATCCACTGCCAAACACGGAGAAATGCAATCTCAAAGTTTCACATGTCTATGGAAAAGAAAACAAAGCCCCACCTCCCCCTCTCCCTTATATTTTCCCCATTCCCTGCAGCCTGAATTCCCTTTAGAGGAGGGCATTGATGGGAACAGTTTACAGTACTGCAGTGGAGAGACCTGCAGTGAAAGCACCTCCTTCCTAAGGGCTTCAGATTTACCAGAGAAAACTACATTAGCAGCAGGAAATTATTTTATTCCTGCAACTGAAGGGGATCTTATTCCTATGTAGCCCTGCAAGGAATTAATTAAAAAAAAAAAAAAAGAAATAAGCCATTTAACATTAAATCATTTCAGTTTTAACAAAAATTTAGTTGTAAAAATAAAGCAAATTTACACACATGTGAACTCAGATCATCTCAGAACAGGTGCTTATTTACCACAGAAAAGGGATGTGGGAACACTGTACTATAATTTAGGCATGGATTACAGATAAAGCATTTGCACTTGAAGTTGTCTTTAGCACTAGCTCTGGGTTCATCATTGACATCGAGAAAATTATAAAAAAGAAAAAGGTTGTAAACAAATGCCTATAAACAAGTCTATCTTCACACTTTAGAAACAATTAACATTGGGAAACATGAACAAAAACACCATTTAAGAAACAGAAACTGACTGTGCAACTCTGTCAATCAGAAAGGAGATGTAATTTCATGGGATATAATCATACAGGGCTCAAGACATTTGCCTCAGCACTGATAACTCTTTCACTTCCCAGCTCCACAACACACTTTCTTTTCTGACCCTTGAAAACTCCTGTGCTTTTCCATTCCAATCCATGGAAAAGAACTTGGCCGAACTGCAGATCCCCAGCTGACTGAGATGTTGCATGAATTAATCTCCCAAAGTTTATGAAGCATGCAGATGGTGCAGTGATGGAGACCATACCAGTTGAGAGAGTCTATACCTCTCTTTGGAAGACTTTTAAAGTAGTTACTGCTCTCCAATGATTCTCCTGTCCTTATTCACATAAAAATGAACATGAACATACTAGAACATGGAGGTATCATAAATCTCTCCACAGATGTCTCAAACATATTTCCATTTCATACTGTAATCTCCTTTTCTAAATATTAAAAAACTGGTTATTCACTCATCAACTAATTTCAAAGGAAGAAATAAGCTGCATATTGTGATACCCTGTGTAGAAAATGCCTTTTTTTTTTTTTTTTTTTTGGTTTTTTTTTTTTTTTTGGTTTTTTTTTAGTTTAAGCTCTTGCATATCTGTAGGCTACAGATGCTGGAAGTCTTTAGTGGGATGAGGGCACTGAGCAAGCAGAGGCAGACCAGCCCATTAGGGCCCAACATGACAATAACAAACATCCAGACTGGGCTCTTACACACAGCCCCTGTGAAAACAAACTCCCATTGGGTGTAACAAAAATTACACAACTGTGCAAACACAAAGCATTATTGTGTCCTTCACAGAATGTAAGAAAAGACAATCAGCACAGCAGCGTACTTTAGAAGACTGTTTCATATACTATTATTGCTTATTTTTTAATAATATACAAATGCCACAGAAATAAAACAGGAGTGCTAGCTGCAGGGGACTTGGATGTGGGAAAAGGTTTACAGCTCCCCTGATAGCAAAGGTGCTGTGTTCAGCTAGATGCATTCACCCTCTGCAGATTTCCTTCCCAGGTTATGTTTACATTACATGTTACAAATATGAATAACAAGCAATGATATCTGGGAACACAATTTAGAAAACAACTCAAATTATAATCACAATTTTGACTTGAAGTGAGGACAGAACCTCAGATCTGCTTTAACATGAAGCACCCAAAAATTCCACAGGTTTTTAAGTGAAAAGCCACAAATTAGAGCTAATTCAAGAAGAAATCTTAATGAGTGAGCACTGGGATGGGACATACTTCAAAGCTCAGAGCCTAGAGGCAGCCTTTTTTATCTGTTAGTAAATCCTTGATGGGGTATTTCTCAGGTGAGCTGAACAGCCACAGATCACACCAGAAGAAGAAGAAGATCTAAGGTATGGCCTTGGAAACTGGGTCTCAAAACATATGGCATTGTGACACCAAATATCATGATTTTAAGGTATTCATATTTTAGCCAATAGCTATTGGGAAAAAATGTGTTTGATGAAACATTTCAAAGAGGGAAATTTGGTTGTTTGCAAATATAGCTGCAGCAAGGACAAGAAAATGATAAATGGCAACAGCCTTTGTCTGCTCACGCACAACCTCAGCCAGCCAAAGAGGCTGATGAGTTTCACAATTAAGGCATTTTTGTAGGATTAATTTACCCCACATTGATTGCTGTTTACAGAGCAAAGGGATCAGCTATAAATATTACAGGCAGACTGGGAAAACATCTGCAGGCTTTTAGGGCATAGTCAGAAATAATATTAGGTGATTTTAACATAGGCTGAATAAATGAAACAAGTGATAACACAAACTGTGTAATGGAAGGATTGGGACCCCGTGAATTTCAGAAATTTGTAATCATAAATATCATCATCCCAAAAAATGATAAAGGTATTGTAATGACCAGGTTGTAATTGAGCTCCTCAGACAGCAGGGATAATATTCACCATTACGTAACAAAACAAAAAGCAAGTAGAAATTTAATATAAAAAAGAGTATTGAGGAAATGAGCACTTTGAGAATTTATAAAATTGTCCATGATGGGGTATCAATGAATGTGGATATGGCAGGATTATTTTCAGAAACAGGTCTCCAATCCATTACTATTTTTGGACAGAACCCGAATATGTTTCTTGTCTGTTCTTACAAAGGAAAGAAAAAGCAAAAGAAATATGAAGAAGAATTATACAGTTCATAGAATTACATATCATTTTCTCACAAGCAGCTCAGATAGAAAGCATCTGGTTAAGCAGTGAACAAAACTACTCATCTGCTTCAGCAAACCTTAGCATGGCAGTGCTCTTGTTAAAGACAATCCTGAGGGGTGTTAAATACTTTGTAGCATGCTTAGAATAGTTCATGTAGGTTCAGAAAGGTAAAGGAAGGTAAAGGTCAGGGTACAACATACAGTAATACAGATGAAAGAGAAGAATGAAATCACTGCTAAAAGTGACTATGGAACATTACAAATATTTTTGCAAATACGAATCCAAAAACCACTCAGAAGCTCATGCAAAGCTGTTTCTTTAGGTCATATTCAATTAGTAATGTTTCAGCTGAGCAATTGGACTTAAACAAAGAAATTAATGTAGCATGTTAATTTTGATTCGTGAAGGTCCAAGAATAAGCTGTAAAATCCAAGAAGCTTCCTTTATTAGGATGTTTATAATTATGATAAGAAAATGGACAGGACTGCAAGGTGACAGAATTTTTAACTAAAACTCCAACATGGTAAAAAAAAAATCATAGTGAAAAACAAGGTAAATCCCACCCACACCCTCCTTCCTTGCAGGGACTTCTCTTAATAAATATAAACACAAACATGGACTAGAATTGCCAGTGCTGAGTCCAATAGAGGATCAAGTTTTGAAATTTCAGCATTTGCTTTAGCCCTTCTGAACCTCAGCTGTCCACTCACGTCCAGCTGCAGGCACTCCCAAAACAGGCACAGCACCACTTTTCTGTAGAATTCATTCTACAGCAGTGAGTTGTCAGTTATAAAAATATTACATTTCAATTATTCAAAAAGGTTTCAGGAATGCCAATGACTTGAGATTATACACTTCAAGTAAATAAGTTGAAGATACACCTACACTTTATAAAATAAAAATATTTATTTTAGAGATGAGTAAGACCAGACATCTCTGCATAACAAGCATCATGTGTTAAGTGTCATTAGTACTATCAAAAGCATGAAACCATATACAGCAATACAGATAATTATAAATAATATTTCTCTTTCAATGTGAGCTTTCCCCTTTCTAGGCTCCTCTGGAGCTAAAGATCCAGGTATAGCCAGGAAAAACAAGTATTCTGAGTTCTCCTAAGCAGCCACAAAAGAATAAATCACTGCTATTTTTATTTGTGACAGATACATAAATTCTATGAAACATTAAAACTGAAGCTGCACTAGTGCCATTATTTTTCTATCTACCATGTCTTAGACTAATCTCTTTAGCAGACGTGCCATTTAAATATTGAGCAAAGTATTTGTAAAATGCTAAATCATTTTCTACTTTCACTAATAAATTTATTATTGATACAGACTCATTTATCAGTGATTCCATTAAAATGATTAGGCAAGCTCCTGTTTTGCAGTGTTTTATGTTTACTTGAGGGACTGGCAGCTCAGTGTCAGGGGGGGTAATGCCCTGTATTAATGTGCTTTGGTTTAATAAAATGAAAACAGAAAATCAATTCAATGGTATTTCAATATGACATAATTATCATCCCTCTATAGCTGCTGAGCAAACCCCCCAGCTGTCAGGAAAACCCAGCTGAAGGCTACTCTGGGTACATTTCTGTTCCTGTGCTTCCATTGGCCTGGCTATTTCAAAGGATGAATAAAATGTGTACTCCAGGAACAACCTGCAAGTGGAATTTCAACACAAACATACAGATGGCATTTAGTGAAATTCAGCTGAAGCAGAAAACCCAGCAAATCATTTATGGGGAAGTGCCCAATATGCTTAAAACACCAAAGAAATACTATATTTCTACTGAGCAAGGAACTGCAGAATGCACAAATGGAGAGGATAATTGCAATTCTCAGGAGAATATGATAGAGTTCCTGCACAGGAGATCCTTTCCCTCCAGGGCTGAACAGTCTGTAATTACCTCAGTACCTGTTGTCCAGTGGTTTTTATTTTAGAATTGGCCAGCAGCAGATCTGCTGGAGCTGTACCTAAGTAAGGGAATCCTGTGCTGGCTGGAGCACTGATCTGCTGATGGGTGGCAGAGGCTTTGTGTTCCAGGTGCAAGTGCCTCCCACTGCCTTCAAAATTTGTCAAGATTTGCAAAATATAGTGTGAAGGTAAACTATTACACCAAACATATCCAAGGAAGTGATCTGACTGCCCAGCCACCAGGATAGCAGTATTTGGACTACTATAAACCAAATTATTTATTTCAGGCTTACAAGAGATGAGAACTAAGATAAGATTCTCTTTTTCCATAAAAATGGAATAAGAACATCTACATACTTCTAAAGGTTATCAGCATTGCCCAAAATACAAGATAGCCTCCAAATGCCCTTTCCAAGCTTTGTGACTTGACTAAGAAAGGACATGTTTCATCTCAGTGTTTACTAGTAAAGGAAGAAAACAGTGAAAAACTCTCACGGGCTCAAAAAGACAAATCTCTATTGCAGTTTATTAGAATCACTCAGTAGGTAAAATTAAAATCCTCTAGATCTTGCTCAGAGAAAAGGAATTTCTATTTTCAAAAACACAGACACAAACCCCAAACCTCTAACAAATTAGGGTTGTTTCATTGCACAGTTGCATATGCTATCACAGTACAGAGATTTCATTGCATCAGTGTCAGCTATTTGCTGCATTTTCCTCTGCTCTACTTGTCTTAGCACAGAATCCGGCACAGGCAGATGTCAGGACTGACTGTATCCACAAAACAAATAACTAATTTTAAATACAGCTATGGGAATTCATAGTAATAAAAGCATGAATAAAAAACCTGTCATGTGAAAATCCTGCTCTCCCTTGGTCAATATTTTCCATGTCTCTTTGCCCTGCTGTAAAACCTTGCTGTCATTCAAAGCCCATCTATTCACAGACTTTGCAATCTCTGCTCACATCCTTCACTTTGTGATAACTTCAGCTTGCACTTTATTCCTACACAGATAAAATATGTCCCCAGAGAGAACATAAAGCAAAAAGCTCCCACTGTCTCTTTCCCATGCTCATCAACCACAAGTAATTGATTCTGACAAGCAGAGGGAGAGATACCAGAACATCCCTCCAATTAAGCAAGTTACTTCTTTCTTTTTTTTTTAATTGACTTTTTAAAGTAGTGTGCAATCTTAGCTTTCAAGCACCACTTTCAAACCATAGTTTATCCTCACTGAGGATTCATCTTGGTCTGAGTCATGATTTTCTTCTCACATGGCCCTGTCTCATAACTCTTCAGCTATGTCTGAGCTAACAAAGGCCTGATTGTGGCACGGATTCTCACATCTCTGGAATCAAACCAGCCCAGGACAGTAGCAGCCCAGACAAACTGACACAGGCTTCAGCATGTGCTAATTAGCAGAATAAAGCTCCTCCAGGGACTTTGTGCACGTACTTGGGACCAACAGCAAACCTCCCAACCCATCTCCTTCCAGCACACGAAGCTGCAATCCCAGCTGCCAAGGTGAATGGGCAGCAGTTGGGAGAAGCAAAACTTCCCCTGTTTAAGGATTTTCAGTTCTTCACAGGTAAGAAATCAGGCAGTAAAGGCAAAGTGTGTCAAAATGCAAACCTCAGAACGGAGGTGTAAAATAAGTCAGAATGATGGGCACAAGGAGACGCTCCATGGTGTTCAAATTCCTGAGCCATCATACAGAGGAAAAGAATGTAAAGCAATAAAAAAACCCCACAGAAAATAAAAAAATACAGTGCATAAAATTCACTGCATACTAAAGGGCTCCTAAAAAGACTTTCCACATATTTCTGCTGACATTTTATATCTGAAGGCAAGGGGCTAAAGAGTGTTCCACAACTCTGTAAATCCACTTCCATCAAATAAAACAAAGTGTTTCCAAAACCTTTAACTCTTACTACAGGATCTGTCACATGCTAGAGGAGCTGAGAGATTATAGGACCACCCAGCAGGAGCAAGTACCCTTTCCCACATGGTCTCCATTTAAAAAAACACACATACACACACAAGCAGAGGATAGGACACAAACTCCCAGTGAGCTTCTTGTTTGTGAGAACGCTTTCAAAAAAGAAATCAGCATATGAAATCAAATTACATTGCTCCTTTTCTGGCTGGGTTCAGCCAAATCTGCCTTGCTTGATGAAGTCAGCACTGGGGGATTTGAAGGTTACTAAGGCTCTACTTCAAGATGACACCCAAATCATGAGTTTTTCTGCTATCACTGTTCACATGATTTAGGTCCTTGCTAGGCTGGGAAGTAGTCACATTTTCACTCAGCTCACTAAAACAAAATAAAACTTGACAGAGAATCACTTATGACCAAGTACAGATAAGAAACTGGAGATCAGAAAAGACCCACTACTCATCTGACAAGAAAGGATAAACTTCCACAGTAAGAAGTCCCTATAGAAAGCATTATCCATAAGAAACAGTAGGAGAGAGATTAAGACCTGAAAAGAAACACCAGTTTCTAGCAGCAGTGGGAAACTGCAAAATAAAAACAAGTGATCCTAAGATACCTTTTCAGTGTCTGAGAGTATCCCATTATTACCTGCAGTGTCTCAGAGTATCCTGTTACTATTATTTATTTACAAAATCCCACCACTGAGTTGCCAACAATGTCATGGCAAGGGGGGCAGTGGCATTCAAAGGGGGGCAAGTGCAGCCCTTGGAGGGTGGCTCCATGATCTGCTGGCCTGGGCAGTGCCAAGAGCTTCCACAGATGAGAAACCAAGCTCCTGAGGCTAGGGAGGGTGACACTGACAAGTCACTTTGGATGTGGCAGGCCCTGCTTAGCTCCATCCTCCTGTGGGATTTCTGGAGAGCCACCAACACCTCCCAGCTGAGCTGCAGCTGGAGCTCCCCACTCCCAGTTTTATGACCCCTGTCACACGTGTGCAGTCACATGAAGTTTTTCACAGCTCTGAGAGCCAGAAAGTTTTGAGGGATCTCCCTGAGTAACTGCCAGTCTTCCTGGGCAGGGTCCAGCCTGCCAGCTCCAGGGCAGTAACATGCAGACAGAGCACAGGCATCTGCACAGGGGTTCCTTCATGCTCCAAAATGCACTTTGTGATAATTAATATTAATTAATATTAATTCTGTGATAATGAAGTTGTGATAATTAGTGGTTCCCAGGAAAGAATGCCAGGTTTAGCATAACAGCTGGCTTGACACAGAGCTACCTCACAATCAATTCTTCCTATGAATCACTCAAGGGCTAAGAAGAAAAAGGCAAAGACATTTTTTTCTAATTTTTAAATGTTAAAAAAAGATCAAAAATAGGCATTAATTTCAGGGAAAAGGGTGCTTTTTAAACAACTATTTAAAAATTAACTACTCAGACTAATGTGTTAGAAACATGTCTGCAAAAACACAGGATGGAAAGGAAACCTTCCTTTCTATGCCTCTGCACACCAAATCTCCTGTGCATCTTGGGCAGTCCTTGAACATATTTATAGGCAAAAAAACGAAGCAAAAGCACACAAAACAAGCATTTTGAGAAAGCAACTCTCAGGTAAAAAGGAGTCAAGATTCAGAAGAAATTAATAACCTGCTATAACTTAAAGTCTAAAACACAAACAAAGCTTAGTAAAAAAAAAAAAAAAAAAAAAAAAAAAAAAAAAAAAAAAAAAAAAAAAAAAAAAAAAAAAAAAAAAAAAAAAAAAAAAAAAAAAGGCAAGAGTCTTCCAAGAGCTTACAGAAATTGTTTTCAATGAAAACTCTGACAGATATTTACATCCAGCATAAGAGTGCTTTGGTGGTGAGGGATACCTACTGGCCATATGATGACATGTGACAGGAGAGAAGCAGCATGGCAGAAGTGGATGGCGCTCCACTTGACATGTGGGATGTGTTCTGATGTCAGCTAAATTTATGCCATATGCTACAAAGCACAGTGTAGTGTCTGCCTTTTTTGGAACACAAACAACTTGCTGACACTAAATGGAAAGTTCACCGCAGGATTTACATCATCCTTGACCTAATTGTGACAGCCTAGGACAGAACTACTCAGGCTGCTCCTTAGGACTCCAGATTTTTTGGGTGATGCGTGTATTTGTCATCCAAACATATTACTCCATATTAGGAAAATTATCACTGTAACCATTTCAGGTGCTGGCACAAGTAATACCCCATTCTGCATTCTGGTAGAAAAAAAGCAGGTCTGCACAAATTAAAAACAAACCCCAAGAAGAGGCAGGGCCCAAAAGCAAGCAGAGTAACTGGGTAAATGTTGCCCACATATGTGTCTGACATGCAGATGTTTTTAAATGTCTCCTCCCACATCCAGATGGGCACAGCAGGAACACATTATATGAAAAAAATGTTTTGGAAGTTATGCAGAGACTAGAAAAAATATCAGATGTGTGAAAATCCTGGTAGTGAAGTTTTGACCTGTCCCCATTTAACACAACAGCCCCAGATATTTGGGTTGGTAACAGAGGCAGGGCAGTAGCAAACTAAAACATGATCAAATGGTTTGACTGAGTTAAGCCTCAAGCAACCCCAAAATATCTTACAAACTTTCCCAATAAGCCTCTCCCTGCTCCACCATTTTTAGATTTCACCTCCTGTAAAGCCTCACACTTCCTATTCAGAGTGCAGCTTTGTAATCTCACAACTTTTTTTTTTTGATAGAGCTTATTTAGCTTGATTTGCTTGATAAGGGAAGTGCAAAGGATCAGAACTGAAGCTGGAGAATAATTCACCATATTTGTAAATTCATATGCTGCCCAGGTGAGAGCTTGCACAGGAGGCAGCATCAGTGATGCAGCCCTACCTTAGCAGGAACCAGAACACAGATGAAAGTGAAGCCATGGGGAGGAGGGGAAGTTGAATCAACTTTGAGACAATAAATGAGCAAAACCAGCACCAATCTCCTTTATAGCAAGTCTTTGGTGCTCCCAGGCACAGAAGTGGAGATCAGCAGTGTGATGTGCTCATTTAGATGAGTTAGCTGTAAAAACACTTGCCAAGTAATTTGCTGGCTGTGCCAATTACATGTCAGAACCCACCAGACAGATCTCACAGCAACAATTGTGGAGAATCACGACTGTGCTGTCTCTCTCTTAAGAGCAGTTGACTAAATAACCATGTTTTTCTGGGAAAGATTAGGCATCAATTTGTTTTCTTTTCCTGCTCCAACAGGAGTAACACAAAGCTCTGTGTTGGTTTTCTGAGGAAGACCCCACCTCCCACAGCCCCTTTCACAAGTAAGAAACCTTTCACCCTGCCCCCAAAATGGTTTGCAAAGAGGAAAAGGTTATTTAAATGAATCTTCATTTAATTTAATTGAATTCTACTTCAATTTTTTTTACCTCAATAAAATTATCCAATATTAAATTATTAAATATATACTATAAAAAGCAAAAAATTTCAATTTGTGCAAAAATACTGTAGGCTTGTAGCCAGTGACTTCAAGACAATAATGTGAAAACCCATAACTATTCATGAGTTTCAGCAATAAACTAAATAAATTTTAATAATTTACAGCACATGAGACATCTAAACATGTTTGTTCTGGGCTTTTTTTCTGAAGATGCTACCTCACACTGAAAAATATTTTTGTAAAATTGGAAGAAATTAAAAAAAAAAAAA
>WEIU01008943.1:553575-640318 GCA_013389925.1 Aegithalos caudatus
AAAAAAAAAAAAAAAAAAGGGAGATGGAGAAAAAAAATTGATTCTCATCAACAGTTTGAGGGTTCCAGTTCCTGCTTTTGGAATGATTAATTTTTCCCCACCACTTAATTTATTCTAAAAATGGATTATTTACATTTCCAAACATTTTATGTCACATATACACATGAATACTATGAAATGCTAAGAAGAAGCATTGGAAGCAGCTTTTAACTACACCCCCCCAACTGTTCTTCACAAAATTGGATCCACTCTGGGCAAAGAGAATTTTATGCCATGTATGAAAGATGGAAGGAGGTGTTTGAAGTCACTGTGGGAGCCACTGGCAATCTCACAGCACCCTGAGCACAAGCCCTTGAAAAGCCCAGAGCTGCCTTGGATGCAGCCTGACACTCAGGGTGCAATGGGCACAGACAGCAAAGGCTGCTCTAAATGCAGCTCCTGGAGCAGGCTGGGCAATCCCACTGGGGAAAAAGCCTTTGTATTAGGATAGGAAGCATCTCTAAGAACATGGCACAAGAAATACGTTATTTGGCAAGTTCTCCCAGAGTTTCTAGAGGTATATCCTATTTCAAATAGAGGGTAACAAACACTGCTGGATCCCACAGTGAATAACTATTGACAAATGAAGTCTCTGTGTGAGGAATTCTTCTGTTTCAGAGGCAGCAGATGCGCCGTGTGTTGACACGACTGGCATTGGAGCTGCAGCACACACAGAAGTCACATAAAACCCACAGCAAGGTCCAGATCATATATTAATGTTGCTATAATCCATGCACTAGTCTTCTGCCAAATGTGTCAAATTTTCCTCTATAATAGAGCTATTTTTCTCACTGGGCCATATCCTGCATTTTTGAGTCGCACACATTTTAGACATTTAACAGAGCAACAACCAGTTACAGAGAAAGAAAACTAATTGCAATAACATGTCCATTCTCTACACACTGCTCTGTTCACAAAGAAAGTTTGCAATATTGCTTTGTTAAGGAGACATGGACAAGGCTAAAAAGCCTCAAGTGTTGTAATTCTCTGCTTTTACAATAACTGTATAAAGTCAATAGCATAACTAATAAAAAAAATATATCTAGAAATGAACATTGCCATTTAAAGATTCAAACAATCAGTTCATGCAACCACAGCATATAGTCACTCACCCACACAAAAACACTGACTTATATACTCACACCTGCCATTATGGGCTGAATCCCATAAAATGTTCAATTTTCTCCTTAACACAGATTATATGAGACCCAGAAAATGAATCAAATTAAGTGGAAGACTCTGTAATTTTATCACATCGTCACATATATACTAGATTTTGGAAAGCTATAGCTACAATAACTAGGTTCATTAATTTTTACATGTAAAAATAGGAGAGTGAATGAATTTTATCAACCTTTTATCTATATAGATAAATATCCATGGCTAAGGCAGTTCTGTGCCTTCCTGAAAAGTAAGTTATCTGCAATCCATTTGACAGCACTTGCAGATACATCTAAACTGATAAATAGAATGAAAAACAACCCCAAAGCACCCACTGAGCAGCAAAGGCCCCATTTAAATTCACACCATGAATGTACCTGGCAAATTCCACTGATGCACATATCCAAGGATTCAGTATTGCAGCGAGTACCATCTAGCACTTTTGGGGCCAGCTCCACAACCAAGTTCTTTCCCAGAGCTTGACATTTCAGGGCACAAGGAGCAGTGGGATCATTATACACAGGGATCCACTCATAAAAGTGTCCCTGGTATTTGACATCATTGTAGGCAGAACACTGCTGTGCTCTGAAGTCACCAACATCTGAAGGGCAGTCCTGAAAACAAACCAAAAAAAATTTTTTTTTTAAATCAGGGAATACTTTGCATTTGCAGTAAAGTTATCTGATGAAGGACCCAGAAGCTCTTCAGGCAGGCTTGGTTCAAGAAGTGATCTGCTTTGACAAATATGCCACACTACAAAGTTTTACTGTGTATATTAAAAGAATTTATATTGCTTAATCCATTGTTTGGAGTGCAGGTACAGAATATCATGCATATTCCAGCAATAACGACGTAACTGATATCAGAGGATAATTAAAAGTGTTAATTTTTATGACACTAGGTAGTACAGTAAAAGTTTCATTCTATAGTAAGAGAGCTTCTAAAGGAATGTATGTATTTTAAGTAAGTACATGGTGATGTCTTATATTAAATATTTCTCTTTTCAGTAGCTTTTACCACTGAAGGATTTCTGAGGCCTCTATACTCATTTATCAGTTCATGTGTCAGAGTAATGAAAGAGATATTAATGCTACATATAAATAAAAAAAAATAAAATTTGCCTAACTGTTCAGTATTGCCTAAAAAAAGCTCACAACGTAGGAGGAAGCACCAGAACTTTCAGTGCTTGGTCCTTTAGTCTAATTACAAAGCACCTTCACCTCATGGAAGCAGTAAGGCTTATGTTGTAATAAAATAAAATTGGTAACAAAAATAAATAATAATAATAATAAATTGCTAACAATTGCTTCTGTATTTCCAGTTCTAATGAGACAATTCCCTACCTTTTTCCACACAGCACCTTAAGCATTCACAGCTGAAAGACCAAATACAAGAACTGCTTGAAATAAAACGTTCTAAAATATTTTTTTCTCCATAAAGCATTGCACCCAAACAATGATGTTAATATTAAACTATGGTGACAGGAATGGAGATGAATACTGATTGAATTGAAAATAACTTTGGTCAAGTACTGGCAAAGGAGTTACTGTGTCAAACAATTCCTCACTGCAGACTTCATTTGAAAGTATGTCCAGTGTCAAAGAGTCCATACACCAGACTGAAAGGATATTCTTCCAAGAATTCCAACTGCACATATAAGCCAGATGTGAGGCTGATTTTAGCAAAGTTTTGTTTTCATTGGATGGAAGACTGAAAGATTTTGATGTGTCAGGCAAACTCATGGAACTTATTACTAAGTATTAGTTAACAATACTGATCCCAAGCACAGCTTCAACCTTATCAGTGAACTGAACCTTCCCTGAAAAAAACTGACAAAATAGTAAGTGCATTTTACAGGACTGGAGAGTAAAATACACAGGAGAAAGTTTTGAATTTCAGTCCAATGCCCCCAACAATATTGTACTCAGTCTGGGTTTTTTTTCACCATGGCAAACAGTAGCCTAGAACAGTCTCTGAATTGGTTGTAATCTACATAAAATACCTTCTAAAAATCAGTATCCTATCTACTGACCAACACATGGAGTTTTTGCAGGTGAGCACTGAGCAAGTCACTGAACTTCCCCAGCAAAACTCTGTCTAATGCTACATCTTACATTGACAATAATTCAAAATTATACTAACACATTCTGTATTATGTTTAATCTGGGATAATGCTAGTTTGACCCATATTTAATGAAAATATACAATGATGGAGTAAGACATAAGGAGTATTTTACCTCTACAAAATCTTTCAAGTGAGAGCTCCAACAAACATCAAGTAAATACTGTGAGAAGCCACACATTAACTGCAGTGTCACTCCCCAGAAATTCACCAAGTTTGCACTGGTGTGAATGAGAGCAGAATTTTGGCTCTGACTTATCTGTCACCTCTCATTTTCCACAATAGCAAGTCTAAAAAGCAGAGAGGACTTCAGAGTTCATATGGATACCATATGGCTCCCTTCCACCAATGCAAACAGAGGAGCAAGTAACAATCAAAAAATAATAAGTGGACATTAGATTCAGGTAAAATTAGAAGCAGTATCTGGGAGCAGTGTTATTCAGCCATGCACAGCTACATTTTCATCACAAAGAATTAAAGAGTAATCTGTAAAGCAGGCAGAGTGATGGCCTTCAGCTGAGGTCTGACAGGCTGTTGTTACAATCCATTATCACTGGGTGTTGATGCGATGCCAAGACACAAACACCACAAAGTCAGGATGTCAAACCCATGGTTACTGTATGTTTCTCATTGATTCAACACCAGGCAGCCCCTTCCTTCCACTCGCCTCCTGGCTGCTTCAGAGCAAATGAATTCTCATCTCCCTATTCTTTTTTGGCATCTTCAAAGAACCCAAAGTGATTCTGGCAGCTCGATTCACATGCCAGCTCCACCTGCTTTATGTTTGAGCTCTGTTTAAAAGCAGGAGCAGAAAAAGAGCATCACAGAGGGGTATCAAAGAGCTGAAATTATTATCATTTGCATTATATCAGAGTTTGGATGGCAACCAAGTCCAGATCCCAGTCTTCCAGGGAACAATAAATATTTGTGTTAAGAAATGAGTTTAAAGACAACTAAGCACAGAATGAATGCAATCAAGACAACAAGAGAACTTGTAAACAGCTTAATTCCATTAGGGTGGGTTGGAAAAGGGAAAGGGAGTTTAAAAAATGAAAAGGAAAATGCAGGGCAAAGATGTGAGTGGTAGGCAAGGGTGAACTGTGTGCAGGAAGTGGGCAAGGTCACAATATCAGACAATGATATGGGGGACCCAGCCCTCATCCTGTTTGTGTGTCTCTGGCTTTAATCTATTTCAGACATCACTTGATTTCACCATTCCCTCTTTCCTCTCAATACTTCACAGTTTTTCTCACTTGTTAAATTATTTTGCTACTAATTTCAGGATTTCTCCAATTTCTTAATTTCAGCAACAGCTTTTGTCTCACATTCAATCTACTGAACCATGACAGGCTATTTGTGGGTTCATACACTGCCTAAGGAGCTGAAGACATATCTATGAGGTCTAATACATGAAAATGTTGGCAAAAAAATCACACCCAGACCTTGCAGTGGAATGAAATGTATTTATGACATGACTTATGAACACATTAGACAGATCTGAAAAAGATGCTTTAGACATGACTACCACAAAGATTAAAAACACACATATATATATTCCCATTTTTTTTTGTGACAGATGATTAAAAACTACTGCATCCAAGGGCTGGCTTCTTATTAAATGTATCTTTAAGTTTTGGCAATGAGTGCCCTCAGCCTTTGAAAACAAAGCTGACCTGGGAAATCTGTATCTTTGTAGGCAATGTTCATGTACAAAATATGAAGGTTGCATCAGACCCTGTGACTCTTGCCAACAATTACTCCACTGAAAAAAGCACAAAAGAGAAGGCAAGAAAATTCCCAGTAAAAATGATGACACCAAAGAAAGTCTAGCCCTTTGTCTAGTTTTATTCTTTGAATCGCATTTTGTTGAAACCCAGCCAAAACTGATGAAGTCATTGTTTTGTTTTCTTTTCAAAATTAGCTCCAGGTTCTATATTTTTCCTACAAAATTTTCAGATTCTAAGTAGAATCAAGATACCTGAGCTGGAAACCACCCCAGCCAAGGGAGCCTTATAGTGCATCAGCTTTATAAATATAAACTAAATAAATGAACAGATTAGAGAGAAACTATGTAACTCAAGGTGAAATATTATAGTCTAAAGTTGACACAGTGCAGCCAAGATTTTCTGAATGGGATAAATTAGCAGGTTAAGTGGATGCTGGGACAATTATAGATGAATGTGTTGAACAAGTGTGAGCATTATCTGCATATAATAATATAATAAAAGTTTAGAGATCAATTAAACATGGGGCTATCTTTTACAAAGTAGTGTTTTTTCTGACTGTAGAAGAATCACTGTGGCAAAAATATAAGCGACTTTTTGGCACACAAGAATGTGAAATTTATGGGGAAATGGCCCAAATAACTTGTTCTGTGAATAGGACCCTAAAGGATTAACTTAAACACTTCCACACAGTGCACATCATAGCATTAGAATGTAACACTATATACAAAAATTGAAATTTAAAAAAAGGGGGGCAAGAAAGACTGAAAATCTCATTGAACAACATACAATGGATAGTTTATTTCTCTAAAGTCTCTATATGAAAGGCTGAAAGCACACATGCAGTTTTAGGAAATCATGCACCTGGCATCTCAGTTATGACAGAAAGATAAGCAGGCTACACATACACCTTAATCTTAGCAATTATTTTGTTGCTAAGACCTTGAATTAATTTTCTGATTGAAATATCCCTAATATTATTTTGGAACTATGCTTGAGTTCAATGAACTTACTAACTATTCCATTACAAATCCACATGAAACTAATTTTCTGGTAAAATGATTCTTGTTCTTCTCATTAGAATGACACATATTAAGTTGTGCTTCATTTGTACTCCCCAATATAGATGTTAGTGGTGTAATGTATCATGTAGCAAAATTACATTTGCAGACAGCTTTACACTGTGTATTTATACCGAATGTCTCATGTGGTTACCAGTAATACCTATTAATATGGAAAGAAGCTAGTATAAATTCTTCGTTTTCAAACTACAATTTCACTCCTAAAGTGAGAAGCCTTGATTAGAAATAATGCTTTTGGGAAAATTATATCATTTGAAACTAAACTGGCCTAGTAGTCTCAGATTCACATTAGGTGTAAGGTCCTGTTTTGAGATTAACTCAGATCTAATATGGGGTTTGAATTCAGGGATGCCAATTTCAAAGATCAACTGTATTAACAGTGGAAATCTCATTAAATACATTTTTCTCAGGAGTTCTTCATTATCTGACCCATAATCTAGGAAAAACCATTCCTGAGAGATTCTGACTGTATCTGGACTGAAATGGAAACCTGATCCCTTTCAGACATGCCCCAAAAGCAGAACTGTAAAGGCAGTTTCCTGTCTGGAAATTAACATTTGAATCATCATAAATTCAAACAGATTCACATACAAGGCTCCTGCCACTTATCACTTTAAAATAAGTCCTAAAGTTAAAAAACAGGCTCCAGTGACTTCAGATAAACTCTCTGGGAGCTCAGAGAGGATATGAGAATCATCTTAATTTTCTCCGTGATGAAGCATAAAGTGCCTTCATTTCCATCAGATTTCTACTGCATAAATCTTTAAACAAACAGCTGCCCTTAGATATACTAAAGGCTCACAGACCTGTGCATGACAGCAGAAAACATGCCCAGGTTGACCTCACCAGCCTCCCTTCCTGGGCACTGGGCAGTTCCCAGCCCTGGTGCTGGAGGAACAGGGGGCACTGAGCTGATCTCTGTGCTCCTGCTGGAAGCTGCAGTGCCCAGGACCCAGCATCAGAGCTGTGTTACACAATGCATACAAACAGGCATTTAGATAAGCAGTGGAGCACTCAGGGACAGTTTGTTCATTAGAACATCCTGATGGCTGCAAGTTATCAAGTTATCACACAGTTTTAAATATCAGGGTATTTTTGCAGGTAGAATTTTTATTTATGAGCTCAGGCCATCATGCACCAAGCTGCTGGGCCTTTTCTTCTGAAAAGGCAAGGGTTTGTCTCCAGAACCTGATTTCTGCATGCACTGAGACTGATTCATTTATCACTTCCACTTGCTTCTGCCAGCAGGAACTTCAGCTGTGAGCTGCTGTGGTGGGAAATCCATCCAACACTGAGTGTGGAGGTGTGAGCAAGCCTGGTTCTCAAGGAGAGCAGGAGCCAACTGGCACAGCAGACAGTGTAGGTGTGGCAAACTGGAAAGCAGGAATGGTCAGTTCTCCTAGGAGATGCACTGATTCAATATATTTATATATTTACTGGGCAACTTCCAGTGTCAGGCCTCTAAAGGAGAACATGTCACACTCTACAGCTGCCTGCTGCTGGCAAAAACTACCAGGATTGGTAATGACTGAGTATCACCTGAGCTTATACACCTTTGGGTATAATTCAACCCAAAGGAAATTCAGGCCTCACCTTTTAATATTATTATTATTTATTTGTCTTCCTGCTGTCCTTTGTGGAATAGGACACATGACTGTCACATTGTACTCTGAAGCAAACCAAGGGGGTGAGTGCAGACCAGAAACCACCCTGAATTTAAACATCCATAACTGTGTTTGCACACACATTATGTAGACCAGTGGTGCCACAAAGTCCTGCCTGAGCTGCTCACCTTGGCCAGCCTGGGCTGAAGGGCAGCAGTTGTTTAAACAGCACAAAGCACACTAAAGTCAGTGGAACACGAGTCATGGAGTTTGCTGTATGTGAAGGGTTTTCATAAAAAGTGTCTATAAAAATGAAATGTGATTGCATCACAGTAACAGCACCTGTATGGTCAAAACCCCAGCTTCACACTCACTCATGGAAATCTGCAGTAGTAATGTCTGTGCCAGTGCACCTAAATGTGTATGTTCCTGCATACAGACATATAAAGATCTGGGTTTAGGCAAACAGAGGAAATATAAGGAGTAATTATCCTATCTAAGATCTAAAAGGGACCAGGCACCTCTTTGCACATGAAGAGAGTCACCATTTTACTAATGATCACAAATGATCCAGAGCTCAGTTTAATGCTTCATCTACAAGACAGCACCCCCAGGAAAACCACTCACTAGTTTAAGATGAGAACTGATCTGTTAATCCTCCAAAATGTGTAACTCTCCTAATAAGTGATATAAAACATTCTGAATCACAATTGGCACTGCACTTTCAAAAGAAAAGGTCCATTTGGGAAGTCTAAATTTGAGACCTCATGGTGTCATGCAGACTGAAATGTTTAAAAATGGTAATAATGATGGAAAGAAAATTATGCACCATAAGGTTTTAAATAGAAGGCAAAATTTCTTAAACTTTAACACATTTTTTGAATGAGTAAAACAGGATTAAAGGCCAGACTCACATTACTACTGCAGGTTTTGTACCGAATATTCCGACCTTCACAGTTCCTGAAAAAAAGAGTAAAAATGATTACACTGTATAACAGCAAAACACAACCTTGCCTGTTTTACAGCTAGTTATTGTCTCAAAAATTAGACTTTTATTGCTACTGCCCTCATATAATCTGGACTCAAAATATAAGGTTTAAATACAAAGGGGATCTGGGGATCCAACCCTTTGCACTGCTGCCACTCTTCAGCAAAGAATGCGTGACTTTCCCTGCAAGCCCAATTTAGTGCAAACCTTATGAAAAACACATTTATTTTGTGAAAAAGGCATCTCTAAGTCTGGTCTATGTGGATTGCAACCAAGTTATTTCTAATAAACGGGAAGTGACCTAGAGGAGAAGATCAGAATATCTGATTCATAATTTTAAATTAAACAGAATTCTTATGGACTGCATGCAAATGTGCCCAATGCATGCAAATCCTGACATCCAGGCAATTCAGATCCTCAGTCTGTTGTTAGTAGCTGAAATAACAGGCATGTAATAGAGTCATGGTTATTTATTGTGGTCTCATAAATCTGGGGAGGTTGGGTTTCACACTTTTTTTCAAGATACACTCTGCCAAACTTCTCAATAATAATCCAGCACTTTTGCACAGTGTAAGATATTCTTCTGTGTTAAAAATGGCAATATCAAGCCTCAGAAAGAATTTAAAACATATTTCAAATGACTGGACAAGAAATTATAATTCATGATTTCTCTAAATTCAGGAATACTGTTTTGGAATAATCCCTTCATACAAAAAAGATGTGCTTACATTAAGGAATGAGTGAACACGTAACTGATAATTTACATCTCTTGGATTAAATTTTCTTCTTACGTGAAAATTGATAACTTTTTTTCTTTTTTATAATGTGAGAGGGACTGAAAAACAGCATTTGAAAAGGAAAAAAAATGGATGCCTGAAGCAAGAATTCAGCTCAGCTGAAGGTACAGCTATTAAAGCTCGAGGTATTACAAGTCTCAAATTTCCAATTTTTTGCAAGACTTACTGCATCACAACATGAAAATTAAAAATGTTTATGATACACACAAATGTGAAAACTTTGTTTCACAACTGTGTGTTTCCCAGACATTACTACAAAAATCAAACGTGGAAAAAACCTTTTAAACTATGCATTTGTCAAGGTATGGAAAACACATGTTTTTCACAGGGGAACACATTAAAAATATTAATAAAACCACGGTGGAATTTATACTGCTACAATTTATTGAGCCTGTTTCACAGTCCCTAACACACTGGTAGAGTATCAAGGCTTCTTGCTGGAACTCTTACTTTTCTCCAAGATCTTTGTGCATTTTTCACAAAAAGAAACAGGCAGAGCTTTCATCAGTCATCTTTAGCTCTGTATTTCATACAATTTGCCCTTAAGTAGCACATCACACTCCAAGCCTTCCTTAAGAAAAAGTGACTTCCTGGCTGATACTGCATTTAACTTAAATATATCTACTAAATAAAAATGTAAACATAACCATCAGTTTTAAAAATGTTTAAGAATAATTCAAGTAAAACAAGAAATAATGGATGCCAGCACAGATGCCTCAAAGCTGGCTGGGATCTCTTCTTGTCTGACTACAGGCCTAGTACATTACTCCTGCTTTAGGGACTGTACCCACAAGTCCTACATTAGTCCAGTTTTACTACTGAGGTAAAAAGCTTTTACTGCATGTGCTCCTCTTCAAGTCACACTAAGGCTTATACATGAAAACATATGGCTACCAGGACCACTGCACAGAAAGAACTGGCAGGGAAGAATCAGAGAATCAGTTTGGTTGGAAAAGGTATCTGAGATCATCAAGTCCAACCTGTGACCCAACACCACTGTGTCAATGTAGACCATGGCACTGAGTGCCAGGTTCAGTCCTTCCTTAAAAACACCCAGGAATGGGACTGCACCACCTTCTTGGAGAGCCCATTCCAGTGTCTAATCATCTTTCTGTGAAGGAATTCCATCTAAGATCTAACCTGAATCTCCCTTGCTGCAATTTGAGAGTGTGGCCTCTTGTACTGTCCTTCCCTGACTGAAAGCAGAATTTGATACGAGCAGCAAGGACTTGAACATTATTGCATGTCCAGGTGAAGGCTAATTTGTACACAGGTAACTCACCATTTGATTTGTATTACAATGAAAGGGACCCTCCTCTCTATTTGACCATACTAAATAAATAAATCCTGCTATTCCACAATTGTATTTCATGTTATACTTCAGGGTTAAAGCCTCAATTATTTGTCCATTACAAATATGTATTAAAAGCAGTATTTTATAGCACTTGATCTATCTTACACAGCATTTGGTCTCAGAAACAGGAGCAACCAGAAGAGGACTGGAAATGTGCCAGAGCAGCAAAAGATCCCCCCACACATCAGCATGTGGCTTACCTGCCATTTAAGCATCTCCTCAGAGAGTAGGAGGCTCCCCCTCCACAGGTCCGTGAGCAATCACTCCAGGCCCCCCAGGCATCCCAGGAATCATCCTTATCTTCATCTGAGCGGGTAGTTCTGGAGTTCTAAAAGAAAAAAAATAAAAAAGGAAGATGGAAAGGAAGGAAAAAAGAGTTTCAGAATATGTTTTACTGCTTGGTATTAATAGTACCAATTATGTTACTTTGCTGCTCATTTACCGTATTTCAAATTTATTATTTTAATGCATAATAAATAAATGGGGAAAAGCAGAGTCTTTGAAGATCCAGTGTACATGATGTGTTGCCTCCTGCCAAAGCACTGCTCTGCCCAAACACGCTGTTGTTCCCAACTCCTCAATGCCCTATACGATCTGTAGGAACTAAACAGTCTCAAGCACACAGACAAGGCATTGTGTTCAAACACATGATGGGCCTGTTACAATGAAACTAAGATTTTTAGAATCCTATATTACACCCAGGTTAAAATTAAAACACCAATTTCTCAAACCACCATGGTGATAGTTTGCACATAAAAATACCACTAGCATAAAGTAATGACTTTTGGCATCATTATGAAAGTCAGATTGTGGATAAAAGGGAGGCAGTGAGTTATTTTTCTCAGGTGGCAGAGAATATTGACCAATATTTACTCTGCCCCAAAAGAATCACAACTGAGAGAACATGAAAATTTAATTCAAGCTTTAATAAAACAACTATTTCCAGCCAATTTTTTATTCTCATTAACTTCAGTGGTCAAATTGTCAAAAAAATAAAAAAAGTGAATTTTTTATTAGAGGATAAGCATCTCTGAACACAGAATTGCAGAAGTTGTTCTAAAAACATCAGTGGCTTCTTAACTTTCTTGCTCTTAAAAATTTACAAATTTTACAGTCGCTTACCGTAAAGCTTTAAAAGCACTCTTAGGCCAATCTACCATTCCAAAAATGATAGAGCCCAGCTCTGCCAAGATCCCTGAGGAATTTTCACACTGATGCTGGGTTTACTTTATATCAGAAGCCAAGTCTGAAATGTCTGACACTGAAAATGGAACCAACTGCCTTCAGTCTTGACAAAAAAAGCTCGGCACTTCCCAACAAGTCACTCAGCACATGAAAATAAATCAAGATGAACAAAAGAGCCACTTCTTTCAAATTTATGGGGGAAAAATTAGTTTGTTCTCTGCAAGTCCAAAGCAAATGATTGGGTTTTAGCATGTCGAGAAATGACTAAACTTGTGATATTAAAAAAGCAACACATGCCACTCTTTTTTAGAATAGCTAGTTTCTTTTGACAAAGCAGTGACAATGCCTAAAATAATCCTAACTTCATCATTGTATTAAAACCAGCCACATGATATTAACAGACAGAATGTCATCTAAAGCCCTAAACAAAGTCCAGTTGTTCACTTCCCAAACTGCTTTGATAAAAGCCATTGTTCTGAACTGTATCTAATTAAAAAGCTGTAAATACTATGACGATCAAAGCAGAACTTTATGCCAACAAAGCCTTCTTTAGAATCATTGACTAATTCAGTGCCCACAGTGTTGATTTAAGCTCCAGCTAGTCCAAGCTATTTGTCCCATGGGAAAGAGTTAAAAGCAGCTTGCACTGACTTAGTAATTTACTACCAAAATAATATTGATTTACTAGCTGTCTGGTTTCATAAACTCTACACATTACATTTGTCTTCACTGTGGTACTAAATTGAAGTAAAATAAAGAAAAGATCACCAACATGATGATTTACACCAACAAAGCCTTGGAAATTCCTTTAGGAATTAAATTGAGAGCTAATTGCAATTGGACATAGAAGGATATTATTGTACATCATGACTGCATTCCCAGCTTGCTTGACTTCATTATTTCATGTTTTTATTGTCTCCAGTCATAATTCTAACATGGTTCAGCAGTGAAACATTGGACCACATTAGAATAGTTTTTCCTTTAGCGCCTTAATTTTGCAACAGATGAAGTGCAACACATATATTTTGTGTATTCATTGTGGAAGTATTTATGTGCCAGCACAAACGTAAATGTGTGCACAGACATGCACATGTGCACCCATGATGTTTCATGATGAAGCCACAAGGGCTGCAGTGAATCCAGATAAAATAACTTAAACCAGCTATAAAGACAGCCTAGATGGTTTGCTGCTCTTTACGTAGTGCTGGGAGGGAAACACGTCAGTGGAAGGAGTTGTACCACATGTGAACACAGGGCAAGATGCAAACATTGCAGTCAGAGCAATAGCTAAGAACCTATACAAAGATTCTGCAGAAATCCACTGTACATGATAAAGGTAGACTCAAAATATTTCATCCCAATCTAACTCATTTTGAAAGCAAAAAAGAAAAAAGGCACAACACTAAACATGGACCTGAGCAAGAATTACTTGAATAAGGGGGTAAGGGAAAATAAACTCTTGAGTTTTGAAGCACTTGGTGACATAGACAGAGCCTCAAAGACTGAGATGAAATTTTGCCAAGGCTTCCTTGAGGTCTGAGGCCCAGTAATGTGCAATCTGAGTTCTGTGCTGACAGCCCTCCACTGACAGAGACAGTGTTGTCCACAGAGAATTTACTGGAGCGTGGCACTGGTAGATTTGAACAGAGGGGAAAGTGCCAGTTTCCCTTCTTCTGTCCAGGGCTCTGACTTTTTTTCTGTCATGTATGGGCACATACTAAACCACCATGTTCTGCAAATTATTGGTGTGCATGTGCTCCCAGGCCAGACTTTCCTTGCAACATACTACTCAAAGTAACAGAGTATAAAGTGGGCACTGAGGTAAAATAAATGGAATCCAGATGTTAAGAGGGCTGATCATTACTCCAAAACAAGGGGATTTTTACTGTCACTTGTAGCACCCAGTAAATAACAACAGCTACATTGACACAGATTACAAAAATCAAACACAGTGCTGTCAGATGGAGAAAAAAAGATTATTTGGCCAAACTTTTGTTTGGCTGTTATGAAGGATGACATAATTGTCTTGAATTTGGTCATGCAGACTTCAAAGGAGAAGTGGTGCCAGAGAACAAAGGTCAGTTTATGCAGTTTTATTATTATTCAGACATCTATTACATAAGGCTTGGATATGTAAATGTTTAGCATTCACAGATTCTCAACAGAAATGCCCTGGTACCTTAAATGTTTGTTTTACAGAGTTTTTAGCATACAATTTTTCTTTAAACACAAACACAAGGCAAGTCCATAGCATCTGACAGGAGAGTTAGGGCAGCACTACGTGCAGTGAAAGAAATGCAGAGACCTGGCACACAGATCCTTCTGCCAAAGGCCCCAGGTGACAGTCCCTCTGCCATGCACACATCAACACAAATCCTGCCCTGTGACAGCCCCTAAACACCTCCCCAGGGCAGGGTGCCCAGCTCTGTCAGGTTCTAGAAGAGATTCAGTGCAACCTCTGGGCAGCAGAAAGCAGCAATGTTTGGCAGATCATGGCTGGGGCTGGATGGATACACAAAAATTCTCTATTCAGACAGGTTAAGGTGATGTGGCTCAGAAAATAAGGCTTGCATTTCAAGCAAGGACTTAGACATGGAGGAATATTTACCAACAGACCTGCTATTATGCCAGGGTCACTGCAGCTCTCTGTGGGTGGCTGTGCTTTTGTTTTTCTCATGGCTGCTTACTAAAGTGGTTTGTATTAATTCACTAAGGCTTGCCAAATTCTAAAAGAGAATCACCAAAAGGAGTTACACTGGCACAGTTATAGCACATTGCTATTTAATAAAGCATTTCTTATAACTAAATACAGAATTTAGTTTCTTCAGATTAAACTCATCTAAGGGAAAGAACCTGTTGAGGAGTATAAACACCACTTCTGTACCACTGAAGGCATAAATTAAGCAATACCCAAGGCTCAGTGCTGGCCCTTCTCCCAGGAGTGAATTTCATCCTTGATGGTGTTTTGAACAGAGATGAAGCATTTCCTTTTCATTGCTTCTTCCCACTTTCACAATCCATAAATACAATTAACACTGTTCTGACTTTCAGAGTCTTCCAAAGCACGAGGTTGTTTTGCTCTTCACTAATCTTCATGTGCAGCACTGCACTGTGCCATTTGCTTCTCCTCATACCTACAACAGCTCCTAACAGAGGTAGCACAAGGAATTATGGCACTGAAGGGAAAATATCCTGCCTGAGTAGCTCTGTGATGCATTTCCCAGATTGTTGTTTCCAGACACTACACTTGGTGGAAGAGGTATCAAATTGCACTGATGACTGTATCCATGAGCAGGAAAGAACAAGTATTTACCTGCAGATAATCACTGGATGTGCCATTCAGCCTCAGAAGTGTATCCTTCACTTTTAACTCCGGCTGTTATGCCTAGAGCTTTGCAACAAGATGCACTAGAAATCTCTTTCACTGCTAAGGTCACATACAAAAATGATTTACACCTCTATTTGGTATTCTAAGTGAGGTATAGAATGCGGATTACAGATCTAGGAAAGACTATTTCACTTGTGGCAGCAACTAAATAGAACAGTCAAAACATATTTCCAGACAAATACGAATTATTAATAAAAAATCTTGCATTACCTGGTTTTAGCTTAAAAACTCCTCGTTTCCTTAAAACAGATTTCAAGACATTTCCTGATATAATTCTACTACTGCTGAGTGCATTATATATTACCTAATTGTGCCCTGTATATGTCATTGAGTTTAATAATTCTTTTACTTCTATGTACCAAATACATTCTGTATTACTCTGTATGTTAAAAAGAACATATCCGGAATTTTAAAATCCTGGAGAAAAAACAATGCATCATTATTTTAGACTGATAAAAAACACCTGGGAGTAAATGCAGCTATTTTAAGCAGATGTTTAGAATTAATTAGTTTTAAAATTGCTAACATTATTTCAGTTACATTACCTATTCCTTGCACTTGGCCTCAGCACTGCAAACTTAGTGCAAAAGGGAACCTGTGCCCCATAATAACAAGATTTCAGAAACACAAGCTGGTAAAGCTCAGTAACAAGGTGAATCACTAGGCAAGGAATCAGCCAAAAGGCAAATGATGGACTTAGCAAGCTACATGAAAAAATACATCTGGGGGCTCAGATGGACTTTAGACCTCTCAGTGTCGAATTCAGCAATATATTTTCATTCTACAGAAGTTTTGAATAAATTCAAATTTTGGAGAATAAAGCATGCACAAGTGTCACAGACAGGAAATATTTACAGCATAATTCATTTTCATACTAAATTGAAGGCAAATCTCAGCATGTTTTTCTGTATTATACTGCATGCAGATTTTTCCGTTGTCAGAGTGTTGCAAAATTTCATATTGACAGCACAGGCCTGCTCTGCAGGAGTTGTCAGGACAGAGCTGGAGGTTTTGGCAGGTGGAGCAGGGATACTTGAGGCTTTTGGCATCCAGGAAGGGATGAAATGTTGCTTGGCTGTTTGGCACCTATGAGCTAGTTGAGGCTTTTGGCACTGAAAAGAGTCTGTATTCCCTCCTTCCTTCTTTGTGAAGTAATAGAGAGAACATGGAATTTGTGGGCATGGAGAAGAAATCGTGGATCTCTCCTTAACGAGCCCAAGCCTCATTAGAATACCTGACACCTACAGCTCTTCCTGCACCTAACTGCTAAGGACAGCACCTACATGTTCCTGCTAAAAAGAATCAGTTTTGAAGTACTTAAAGCATAATTAAGTTGCTATTTTTCAAATTCTGAGTTAACTGCATCATTCAGATGAGTTTACAAACAACTCTATACAAATTCTATTTTACTCACTGCTGACAGATTTGATGACCTACACCAGAGTCCCAGGGTACCTTTTTATTCCACTGCTGACTTTGACAAGAGAAGCACTTGCTTCTGGCCTCTCTGAACAACTGCAAACTGTTTCATTTTCTTGGGTGATATTCCATAAATTACTATTTTGACAGAAAAACATACAGAAAAGAGAGAAACCCTTTTTAAAACCCTGATAAACACATCCTGCAAATACTGGTGCATTACATCACTGGCAATGCACCTGAAAATCTAGACTTAGTTGCTCAGGTTTACAATCATGTTTGCCCACCCAGAGCCATGTAAGCCCTGTGACTGCTTATCTACAGTGGTAAATACTGTCCCACATTTTCCAGCATTAGAACATAGAGAAGGTACTCTCCTGAGAACAGGGAGGAAGGCTATTCACTAACTTTGGTGATAGTCAGGGAGGCAGACCAAGTGTCCCATCAGCTTTTAGGTCCAACCATCCAGAACAGCTGCCCAGGACAAAAAATAGGAAAAACTCATCCCTGAGTTTCCAGTATTTAATTGTCTTCCAAGATTTAAAAGTACATGTGACTACATAGATAGAAATATATAAATCTGAACTCTCAATACATATCCATTCCTCTGAATTTGCCCCACTTGAAATGGAAACTACACTGAGAAACATTAGCATCACTTCAATTCCCTCCATTTCTAAGTGGTCTGCAGAATTAGAACTTGAGGATTTGTGTGTGTGGCTGGCACACAGCTCAAGAGCCACAGACCCTGGAAAACACACAGAGGTTATGAAAGAAAGCATAACCAGTAAACCAATATAAGTTGTAGCACACTGTGCCCACCTTCCCAGTAGCCAGCCTAAGGCAAACACTCGCCAGAGCTTGGAAGAGAGATAAAGGCAGAATTTTAAAATGGGCAAAAAGAAGGAAGGGGATGCTTTAAAAAGTTTATTAGAAACATGCTATACTTAAAAAAAAAAAAAATTGATCATATTAACATTCACAATGACGAACTTAAAAGTTATATTCTAGTATGTAACAAAATAATTTGTAAATTATCAATTAAAAAACATTCTTCTCAAGGTGGCATTTAAATACTCAGCCCTTGCAAGTAGTTGTGCTAAGAAAACTTGGAACAAACACAATGAGAGCATTACCCCAACATAAATACAATAAGTGGTCTTTAAACTTTTTCTTTGCAGATTATTAAGGTTATTCATTACATCCATTTTATGGATGAGAATCTGATCTCAGGAAGAAGGATGAAGTGCTTTATGAGAGTAGCACAGCTAAGAGTTTTATCTCAGCACCCAAAGGCAGATTTCCCGGCACCTTATAGAGGTCTTCCACCTCCTGTTTTGCAATTCTAAACATTGCTCTTTCAATTATGGGTATGTAGAGTAGGTACAATGTGTGAAGGGAAAGAATCTTCAAGACATTTTGATATGTTAATTACCTCTGGGCCTAATTATAAATTTGCATTAACACCAGTCCATGTATTTCCTGAAGTTCATAAAATAGTAATAATTAATGAAAGCTTTACTGAATGCATATTCAAATTTTGCACCTGGATACAGTGGCTTTTCCCACCTTCACACAGCACACCACATGTTCCCCATCCAGCACAAACAGTGTGACAGGTCAGCCAGAGTCCAACATGCAGAATGCCTCAGGTGCGTAATAGAAAGAGATTCCAGTTTCTGGGAAGTGTATCTGGCATTATTTTTTTTTGAATTAACTTATTAAATGCATTTGCAAACATCCAAATGAAGGTTCTTTTAAATGCTTTACCACGAATTTTTTAACACTGGGCTCACTTTGGTGGAAAAACAAGAATAACACGGGTGAAAGGACGGGCATTTTGCCTGTGAAAGGAGAGAACCATCAGCTTTCAAAGATCACATGGTGGCACATTGGTGCCACTATCATATATGCAATATCTTTCCTGTTGAGGCTTATTTTTCACAGGTCTTTTTCCATATTCTGATGCCATATGAAATTGCAATCCTACTTCTGTGGTTACATTATTTTTCAATGCTTTTAAATAATGCTTTCCATGGAAAAAATCGGTACAAACAAAAAGAAATCCAATGCATTTGTCCTGAGGGTCCAGTATCTATCAGACAATCTCCTTTTGATAAAATTCCTGTGCTGGTTTAGGACTCCTCATGTCCTTCTTGCTGAGTTCACTTGATGGAGATCCACTTGACAGTATTTGAGGAAGCCATTCCAGGCTAAGGAGAGCTATGGCAGGAATGCTATCAACTACTGAACCTCCAGATTAAAATCACTAGGACAGCAAAGTTACAGTTTATTGTAGGAGAAAAGTGACAGGGGAGAGCACAGAGGAGGGGACTTGTTTCTCAGCCTACAGGTGAGCTTTGAGAGCCACAATCACCATCAAATTCTCTCCTGCTGATTTGTGGTGGTCCAGGTGGCATTTGCCCAGATTAACACTGCAAATTCTGAAGTATTAGAGTTGGAGTTCTGCTCCCATAGCCAGGGTGAACTCCCACCACACAACACATTGGCATGATGGCACCACTTGCTCACACAACCTTACCAATTATTGCATTATGCCAAACTTGTTGAAGGGCTGATTTCCCAAAACCCTTGTGTACAAAACTTACAGACAGGTTATGGAAAAGTAAATCAAGAGGGAGACTGGGTTTTATAATTACTTATGGTGCATACTATTTCCCTAACAGTTTATAACATCATAAACAAGCTTTACTCCATCACAGTGACACATGAGGTATTTGATTTAAAGCAATACCCTAAAAACCATCATTTAAAAATACACAAGTCATTGACACTTATGTACAGTACCTTCATACACATGCTTTTGAGGAAAAGTCATGTTTTCACTATTTGGTTACAACATTTTTTTCCATTTTTTAGGAAAATGTTTAGAGAATTTACAATGAAAAAACCCCACTGAAACCAATCCTTTTTCTCTGAAAAAAAATTACTGCACCTCTAACTTTTAAAAGAGCCCCCATACATATATTTTAAAATTTTGTTTAAAATAATTTTCCTGACTTGAGACATTGTCTGCCAAGTTCCTGCTAGAAGCAAAATTTTATGGCTAAATGCCAAGCCTATGAATAAAAGGAGTTTATAGGGGAAATACTGAGAGAAGAATAAACTGTAGCAAGAGCAGCCAGTATAGGAAAGTCTTTCTTGTGCATTTTGTCTATCCATATTCTGCAATATTCATAACCCCTGGATATTGGGATATTGCACTCCTGCCTGCCTCAATTGCATACCAGGATTATCCTTAGTGCCAGACCAATGATTTGATTATAGCTATTTATACCCTGTCACTGAGATGAGGCATCCAAACTCTTCATTTGTGAACAAGTGATTCTACTCATGTCTCCTGCCTCACCCTGTTATTTAATACTACATGTAGCACTTTTAATGGTAATATTTCTATAAACGTAATGCAAAGCAGATCACAGACCATAAGCAGCTACAGCCTGGCAAGAGAATAAATGTCAAAAGGAAAAATATTAAATCCATATTGTTCGATGACAGCAATTATATGAATCCTAATTTCTATTTCTATAAATGGAGACATATTCATAAATTTTGGATTTCAAAGGAATTATTTCATGTTTATGTATTTGTTACTCCTGATTTTTAAGGTAGATATGACTTTTTGAAGAGCCATTTTAAATTTATATATTGAAGGAGAAGATTTACTAAGCCTATAACTGAACAGAAATCTGACTGAAAATCTGCACAAAATAACTCTAAAACTTGTCAGCCTGATTGTGGTGCCTCTTTACTGTGGCATAAATCAAATTTAGCCAGATGAATTTTCTTCTCAGATAAAGCAGTTCTTGCCCCTTTAACCATGAGCTGATCTTTGGGTGCTATTTAGCAATAGCATAACTGATCCAAAAATCAAAATATAATTTCAGTGTTTCTTTTTATTACTCATCTTAACTTAGAGACAAATTTAATATTAAAGTTTGCTCAGCTCCACTAGCTCCAGCTGATTTTCTGGCCTTGAAGAACAGTTTCACTCATTGTTTGGAAGGGGTTGCTTTACACAAGAGCAGCCTGACTTGAAGATGTTGGGAACCTTCCTTGGGGGGCACCTGGACCAGGGTCCTTAAGCTCAAATGGGTCCTTGGGCTGCTTCTGCTCCTCCAGAGGTGTAACTTCTGTTTGATCTCTGATTAAATATTTACAGTCCAAAGCTTAGACCAATTCTCTCATCTCAAGCTTCCTCCAGCTATGTTCCCTTACAAGCAGCAAAACACATTTAAATTTGTCAGGAAGAGATACTTATTTTGTTGTTGTTGTTGTTTAGATAGTTAAAAAAATCAAAAAAAAACCAATCAACCTAAAAGAACTCCCCAAACATTAAAAATCTCATGCCTATATCTCATCTTGCAGAGGTTCTCAATATGCAGAAGTTCTGAGGGCAGCTTTTGGATATAACCTATGTACAGGCTAAAAAAAGACTGTTGCTGAGAAAAAAAAAAAAAAAAAAGGCCATGTGCAGAGAACAGTTTCCCAGAAATGTATTTTATGTGGGATTAAAAATGTAATATTCTCTTGTCATTCCTTTCCACTTTAAGTCAAATAAAATATAATCCACTGAAACTCATTTGATATCTGGTGAATAGTTTTCCTTTTATTGATTTTCTAGCTTCCAGCTTGGGGAGAAAAAACCTGTCTAGGGAACAGTTACAATGGCAGCACAGGTCTAGATCCAATTCCCTAAGAAGCAAGACAAAAAGCCACTGACTTCAAATAAAGGAAGATGAGGGCTTAATTACACATGTGGGGTAAAGACATATTGCCCTGTTTGGAAAAATGTTAGCACACAACGTGCTTTCTCTTCTGTGTCCAAGTTCTTGGCTTTTAATTCTCCAAAGACAGAATTATCCAATGAATAGCATTCATGGGAGAAAAAGACAATTTCATCTATCTTGAGTTTGACTCTGATTTCATTCCAGATCTCCACTACTGTGTATGTTTCACCACAGTATCTTTAGCACTCGGCACAGGGCAGCAGGCCTGGATATGGAATATTAGCATGACTCTTTCCATATCTGTTCAGTGCCAGTGTTTCCTATTATCAGTCCAATATTTTATGGTTATTGTATTAGCTTCCCAGCAGTACCTTCTCAAGTTCTGTAGCCTGAAACCTCCATTAACAGATGCTAAATACAATAGTTGTTTTTCACTTTTAGATCTTGTGAAAGCCCATAAAAATGAGTGGTCAGTTTGTCCAATTTTCTGAAGAAATTTTCCAAGATTTGAATGGGCAACATATAAAGCCACTAAAAATACTCTTGGCAGCTCATTCATTTGGATTATGTTCCTTCTGCCAAGCCAACTAATGAATAGCTTATTCCAAGATAGGACTTCCGCATGAATTTTTTGTAGTAAAGGTAAGAATATCTATTTATAAAATTCCCTGGTTGCTTGTATTTGAAGGGTTTGGAGAAGAGAGGAGTTTGGGGGAATTTTCTGGGTTCTGGGTTTTATTATTAGCATTTGGACTTAAGGAAAATTTGTGTTTTAATTCTGTTAAATAGTCTGGTAAATGAAAGACGACCAAATTATCACTGTCAGGCACTCAGTGAATAAAGCTTGATATAAAAGCCATTGAATTTGATGTAAAGTATCTCACTCACTTTGTTGGATTTTGTATAAGGCCTACAAGAATCCCTGAATTCCATGTCAGGTACAGCCAAACTACAGACGTGGATGTGATTTCTTACACATATGGGCAGATAAAGATCAAAAAAGAGGGGAAAAATCTCCTACATACTTTTCCCAACTTCATTTCTTTTACCAGTCTCCTCTGGCTATAAAGTGTTTGGTAAGAGTCTAGAATTATGCTTCTTCAAATACCCTCAAAAAAGATCCACTTAAGAACACATTTTTACACACACACACATAGATTTTTAAATGGTGTTTCTTTCAACATCTTTAGTATAGCAAAATTCCTTTTTTCTGGCATGAAAGAGAGAGATCTCTTTTATGTATTTTCCCATATTCTATATACAAATTTATTTTGAAAGCCTGAAACAACTTCCTGCTTGGTTGCACACATTTTTTCCACTGAAATATATAAAGCTAAATTAATTAAGTGAAGCTTTCCAGAGAGCTAGGAGATCAATGAGCTGTGCAGTCCACAAGACACAGTTAACAGATTTTATATGAGTTTATCCACTGTCAAATTTCAAACACTTTTGAATGTTCCACATTTTATGACACTACTTATTTCTCTTCTTAAAATAGATCCTCAAATGAGGCCTTTTCTCCTTAAGAAAAGATTTTGCCCACCATTTATCAGTCAACTCAAAGACCACAACATGATTAGTTTATCAGATTTATCTCACTGAGCACAAAGGCAGATCAGCACCCATATTTCTTCCTCACTGATGCACTAAATCTATCAGTTCCGTAGTTTTTCCATGCACATCATTCAACTCTATTAAAAATTATCTGAGTAGCAACTCAGGGGTTGAAAATAAAGAACAAGATTCTCAGCCTTTATAGAGATGACAAATAATTAAGGGTAATAGTATAAATTTGGCTTGGGATCTCATTCTCCCTTCCCCTTTGTATGTTCAAAGCCACAGCAGCAGCTAGATAAGAATAACAAACAATAAGGGAAGCTAACTACAACAATAAGGAAATGCTGGGTTTGGAAGCCTTTTCAATCCTGGTCAACAAATAGATTTAAAAAATAGCTAGACAAATATCCACCAGGAACAGTTCACTTGGGTTTGATCCTGCCTGGAAGCCAAGTTCAGCCCACGGCATCTTCCAGAGCCGTTCTCCCTTTGATCTCTACCACACGCTGTGGTGGGGGAGAAGGGCTAAGGTGCAGCTACTCTGAAGAAGCAATCAGGAGTCAGAACACAAAAGTAAAGAAAGTGTTTTAATCCACAGACCTTGCAATGTCTCATATTTGGCTCAGGGACAAGGTCCATCACTCAGCTATCTGCTCTTTCCAGGAGGTGTCTCCTGGTTTAGGCCTGCCAGAGGGGGAGGCCTCTTCCAAAACACGTTATCTCACAATATATCTCCCATTTAAAGCAGTATTCTTCAAATCATCTAACTACTGTTTTGCTCTACTCTTTTGCCACAAATCAACTTTGTGTTTCATATTTAATGTAAAAGCAGCCTGGATGAATCAAGTCTTCTGCAGGCTGGCTATATATACCTATTCCCAGATGGTCTGTCTGAAAACAGATATATTGCACACCCAAAAACTACTTCTCTTTGGGGGCTTTTAAGCTTGCTGATGAACAGTTTCTGCTCAATTTAGATCATTAACTTAACTCCCAAATCCTCATCTGCACTATAAATACCACCTATTGTACTGATATATTTTCTCATTCTCTTGGCCACGATGGATTAACAGCTTTCTTTAGAAACTACTCATGAAACACTAGGAAACATCATTAACACAGACAACAGCTGCTATATCCACATTCATCTTCACTTTGCTTCACCTCAGCATTCTCAGCAGCTCTCAGTATTTGCACATGGCCCTGTAGAAGGTATTGGGGCTGTGTTCTGTGTGATACTGGAGAGCTATACAAGTCCCAGGGGAAGAAAAAAGAGTGAAGAGAGGTAACCACCTACCACTCATCTATTTTCTGAATCTGAACTGTTGTAGGGGCCAGTCCCTCCCCTGTCCCTCTGACACCTCTTGTTACAGCAGGTCACTGACCTTTCTGAAGGCTGCCTTACAGAGGATTTGACCTTAAGCCAGGCTTTACGTTTGTAGTGTACACAATCATAAAACTATAGCACTGCTGAGCCAAAGACATTTTTCTCAGCCTCAGCACTGCTTTTCTGTACATTCTGGGGCACCAGGTAAATCTGGATTAGCCCCATTGCTTTTATTTTACGTTATTTAAATAGTTTATTGCTTTTGACAACTGGGTCTCCTGCCTTTTAGGCATCCATAATGCCAGAGGGACAGTTTAATACCATCTATACATTGTTGATCTGGGTCTTACAGTTACACAATCAGAATTCATATTAGATGCCAATAGAGGGTTTTAAAAACATAACTATGAAAACATGAGAAGGATTTTAAATCTACTTTGTGTAATTTGGCTGAAGTTATCATGTTGCAAGGGGATCTATTCATAGGCAATCCTATGGGGTTTTTTTTCGCCTAGTTCTCACTAGGGAATGTTTTGGAAGAAAAGTATAAAAAGACATTGTTTCCTTATTATATAATACTCCTGACTTATGCCAAGAATATTCTCATCATAAGCATGTTCATAATCTCAAAGACTGAGCTATTGCATTACTTGTGTCTATACAAATAATAGGCTTCTAAAAATATGATTCCTTGACAGTTTTTGAAAGGTGACTTACATCTGATTAAAAAGCTGTGTGCTTGTATTTGTATTTTTGATTTGCAAATCCTATCCAGTAATTAAAAGCAGATTTCAAGTGTGTCTGTACACACACAAAGTGAATACAAATCTAAGTCAGAGATGCACGGAGGGAAAACACAAAAATCCAATTTTGCTGGCATATAACTGTTTAGACACTTTTTCCCAAGTAAGAGAAAGTTCCTCAGTTAAATGATAAATAACTAATAAAACTGATCATGTTTTTAAAGGAAATATCTTCTAGAATTGTAACTATAAATTGCTAATAAAGGGATTGACAAATAAAAGAGCACTGAAATGTACCATCACACCAACCATATTTTGATACAATGCACACACATAACACCTGCAGCTAATAAATTCTCTGTTGGAAAACAGGAATAAAGGACTGATTTGCTGTTTGAGAAAAAAGATGGGCTGATTATGTACTCTGACCTCTTATAACACCAGCAATAGAAGTTACTCTTCCTGCTTTACTGAGCAACACAACTGAAATATGTTATTTCCTTCCAATTTTTCAAACAGAGAGAAAGAAGCACATCCTGAGTTGGACTTAAGGGATACTTTTCAATTGCATAGCTAACAATTTCTACTATATCCCCAATTCCTAATTCAGAACCCAAGGTATTCTTTAGCTCTTGACTAAAATCAACCACCCAATACAGACAATTTGCATGTGTCTCTTAAATGACACATTTTTTGCATTTACAGTTATGAACTCATTCAAATCTACCCTTACAAACACGTTTGCAATAAAGAAGTGTTTTACTTAACTGACACAGATGTCAGTAGAAGCCCTCAGTCTCAGTGCAAACCCTTTATACAAAGTGAGAGATGAAAATTTACCCAGACAGAGAAAAAAAAATTTAAAAGAAAAAAAAAAAGAAAAAAAGAAAAAAAAAAAAAGAATCATGGTTTTACCATATTTAATTCAAATGTTGTCCTTGTCCACTATGCAGAATAGGAGGCTCATAGGCTCATATAGTTTGATGGAGTGATGAAGCTTGGCAAAGGACAGATTCCTTAACAAGACTTGTGACTAAGGAAAATTAGATAGGGTGTGTAGACAGTTAATAATACTCCTGGAAGAATGTGGGGCAGATTTAGAGGACAATATTGTGTGCATTATTTTGCCTCTTTAAAGGAATAATCTTTAACTGGAAGAAAACATGCACAGTTTGAACCTCACTGCCAGTCATGGTTGGGTACCCAAGGGACAAACAGAGTTTACAAAATGTTTATGCTTGAACTATTCTCCTGTTTTAGCAAGACCCTGGAGTAGGGGAACTTTGTAACAGAGTAAACCTCTGCCTTCATCATGCTCCTGGCTGAGTTTGACAAATAACTAAAACATAGTTAAAGTTAGACTGCTTCTCCAAAACTGTTTTTCCATCCTTTTCAATGCAAAAACCTGTGCATGAAGAGAGTGTTTCATATTTCACTCTTGCTGCAATTACTGCTCCCTCATTCAGCTTCTGGGCCTAGCTGAGAAACTGGGAAGCACCTTCAGGAGCAGAGCAGAGAGCTCTGTGCTGTGATCATACCACACCGTGGTCTGGTAGTCCATCTCTGTCAGACTGAGCCAAAATCCCCACTCAACACTGACTGTAAACCCAGCTTGTCATAATGTTAACCTCCCAAGTGAAAAAAAGAATTGTGTTAAAAAAAACCATGGTCCTCTCTGCCAAGCAATCCCTTTAACTGGCCCAGATACTTTGCATAAGTCCCAGCAAGGCTAGGGGAAAAACTCTAAAGACGGACTACGCCCTTCAGTAATTCAAAACCACAGAGCAAAGATATCCTGTTGTAACATACATGGTATTCCAGGATTATAATTTTTCCTTTGAGCCACCTTTCAACGTAGACCAAATGGAAGCAAACCTCATTCCTGAGCGCTACGAAGCCAGTTTTGTGTCTCTCACAATTATGTTTGAAACTATAATGACAGATTACAGGAAATGAACATATGGACAGGGTGATTTATAAACACTTTTAAACAATGTACCTTCTATCAGTTCTGCTACATCAATCACCAATATAGGAACAATTATTTTTTTGTATAAGATACTCTCAAGAGTCGTCAGGACAGGATTTGCTGACAGCCTATCTTAAAAACAGAATTATAAATTGCCTTCACTTTCTGTGCCAAGGTAATGGTTCCGTACAGATAAGGTAAATCGTGTGCTTCCCTCAAACATAAGAGCATAAGCAGAGAACCAAGAAAACTTTGCTGTGCACAGCAACAGAGAAGCAGTCCTGTCAAATAAACCTGATGCTGCACTCTGATACCACGTGTGGTTGGGAGGCTTAATGGTAATTATAAAAGTGATTAACTTTTGCAGAGCATTTGACCTGGTAGGCACAGCTTTAAAATCAAGGCTTATATAATTGATAATTCATATAATAAATGAATGAAAATTAGTGGCAGATTTCAAGTAACTCTTCTTAAGGAATCAACAGGGGGAATTAGGAACTAGTTACAATTACTAATTAATAAATAAAACCAGCACTCAATAGTAAGAATAGAAGAATAATTACAACTGCACTTACAAATGGTGAAACTGATTTGAAAAGCCCTCCATAATTTTGGTTTTTATATTTTTATAAATTTTTTGAAAAGCTGAAGGTCCAAAAAGTAATAATAATTATGGCCTAAGGGACAAGACAATGTCTTACCTATGGACCTTCATGAACAGAGAGAACACAGGTCACAATAATGCAAATATTTTCCCATGAGAAAATCACAGTTACTAGAAGTTTATTTATATCTATGAACTGTAGTACAGTATTGTAGGACAAACCAGCCACTGGAATCTGGAATTGGACAAATTCAAATGAATCACTGGGCACACAATTCTCACACAAACCACAACTGCTTGATTTGAGCCAAAGGTAAACTTGATTAATTGGATAGACATAAGGTTACAAACATCACATAACAGTACTTCTCCTTTCAACTTCTGTGACTTTCTTAATAATATGGAAAACTAAGTCTAATGTAACATTAACATTTTATTATGGGTGTTCCTGAAAACTAGAAAGAACCACTGAAGAGACTGAAACTGCAGGAAGCAATCTTAATCCACATATTCTTAACATAAAGATCACTTCAGCTGGAACCATGCAGCAACAACAGGCCCCCAACACAGCAAAATGTGTAGGTTAATAGCTCACAGTCTTAAGGCTTCTTTCTAGAGAACAGAAATAACCAGAGGATGTATCTACCAAACTAACTGGTATAAGGCAAAAAACTTTAGAGGAAAGAAGGGGAACATGAAAAAAAATCAAATCAAAAACCAACAAAACGACAGGAAAAGAATATTCATCTACAGTGCAATTCACAGATGAGTTCAAGGTCCCAAATAAAAATCTATAGCTCCTGATTTCAGGAATCTGAAGTGGCTCTCTACTTTCGAATATCAGATCCTATATGTTGTATAGGCAAAAACTTAAGAAAACATCAAGAAAAACTACTTGTATGTACATATATATATATATAATCCACCTCTGCCATAACACAAGAAAACCCTGTGATACTAGTCTGAATCATGTCAGAATTTCAGAAGTGAAAAAATGCCTTCAAAGAAAATAATTTTCAGTACAGCCTATGTCCCTTACTCTAATCCTTGTTACTAGCAACTTTATACCAAGGGAACTACCAGGCCAGTTAACTTATAGAAAAAACCCTGTAGAACAAAATTATCCCTGTTCCTCGGGTAGCAAGGAGACAGCAGTATTTTAACGGAGCAGCAGAGGGCATCGAAGCATAGTAAAGCTCAAATAATCCCGGAGAAGGGAAGCTGTCTTTAGGTGACAACATCCGTGCAGCATGGACAAGTGTTGAGGACAGAAGAGCCAGGATCCAGGCACCTACTGTGATGCTTGATGAGGAGCTGCTACAAGTGGATGAATAACTTTCTGAGTCAGTTTCCCAAACAATAAGTGAGACTATGTACAACTAATCCTGACCCCACACACGGCAGGTTTGTGTTTCAAAAGTGAATGTGGATGTAACACTTACCTATGGAAAGAGACAGCTGGAGATAGTCCAGTTAATAACCTTTGAGAGAAAATGCTAGTTAGACACTAAATAATATCACTGCTATATATTCTTTACAGCTAAGACAGTCCATGCTGCACAATGCAAAACCAACTGTACTTCAAATCATACTTTGAGTTTTACCACTTCAAGTAGTCAAATCACAAGGTCTCACATATCAGGGCATGAAAGCCAAGTGTGTAATACTTCCTTTGGAGACCTGCCCAGGGTAGAATGGCCTCACTGCTCTTCTTTTTTGCCTTCAGACATGTCCCAGCAACATCCTCTGTTCCAAGATGACCATCAGCTAAAGGGAAGTATTTAACTGCAGCTGAAATGGTCAAAAAGAATATAGCTGGAGAAGAAATCTGAAGAAAGCTGCCATAAATAACCGAGTTGGAGATTTGGAGTTTGGCTATAAACTTTCAAGAGTAAGCTTCTTGTCTTCATTTTTTCTCTCCAAATGCTATCACACACAAAATCAAAATGCAAGAACAGCTTGCAGTTGGCCTGTGCTTTTGCACATTAAACATACACACACACAAAAAAAAGAGTAAAATATGACAATCTGTTTTAGCAGGGAAGTGGCTAATAACCTACACAAAAAAAGGGTGAGGAGGAAGACAGATGTTTCTTATTTTCTTTAACCTTCTTTTTATGTGCTTTTTGAAAAAAAAGAAAAGCAGCATTTCAATTTCTATAACGTACAGCAACCTCCCACAGAGATGGGAATCCCACAGGAAATTTCTATCACTTATCTGCTACCTAGATTTCTGTTCCATGAACTTGATTTACTTTGGATTAATTTGCATTTTCTGAAAATGAATTATTCTGACATTCATTTTTCAGCACTCCAATCATGGACTGCTACCCTGCGGCCACCACCAGCGAGCTCACACAGCCCCAGAGCAGAGCTGTTGGGCTCTGAAGACTATTCTAAGTTTGTACAGAGATACAAGACCAGTTTACCCATAAATGAAGGTTGGCAAACAAGGAGTTGTCACTAACTTTGTTGTGAGGCCCCACCAGAATGGTAGGAAAACAAGCAGACAGTAGAAACCATTTGACAAGTTCTGTTCTGGTTTTCAGTCTTAACTCAGGCTGCTGGGTCAGGAGAAGACCCCGTCCCAGCCCAAAAAAGGAGATTTCTCAAAAAGCACTCTCAAAGGGATAGCTGTGTCTGCTCTCCATCATCCACATCTTCCTCTGCAATAGTAATGAGGTGAGAGAGATTTGCAGCCTCTCAGACCGTAGTGCTTAACCCGTCTGGAGGCCTTGGCAAGCAGCATATCTTGGGGCAAACTGGTAAAGAACAAAGCACCACCACTGTCCTGCAAGATGGTGAAAACAACAAGTGTTTTCTCCATGTGTGAGCTGGGAGCTGTAATACCCTAGTGACACTCTGCCTGGGAAAGGCTCAGTGAGAAAAGCCTCCAATAATCCTTCCTGTGCTGGTGCTGTGAGCCACACATCAGGGACGATGTTGATGAGTTAGTTTGCTGCATATTCTTTTCATTTGACCAGGGTAAACTACTCCAAAAAGTGACAGGCTTTCCTCCTCTGCACACACCTAGAATACATTAGCTTAGTCTTCCCAAACTTCAGCTAAACTTCTGAGTCAATTACCAAGGTGGCTACTAATCTTTCTTCATTCAGAGGATAAATTATACAAGCATGGTATTCAGTTTTCCATGAAAACTCAGTTGTACAATTGCCTACAAAGTCTCTCTAGTTACCAAAGTAAGCAAGATCAAAATTTTGATCTATTTTTTCTGTTTTACAAAGACCATAACTGCTCTTCAAACCATATTTTGGGGTTGACTATTTATAAAATATATATACAAAACCAGTTAATTTCAAATTATCACCTATAAAAGTTCATCAAAATTGAAAAAAATGCATCAAGAAATGCCTTTTTCAAAGAACAGTGACTCCTATCTTTCACAGAGGAAAGAAGCCCATGGAATCTAAAAAGCCAACTGTTTTATTTCAGGAACAATGACTCCAAGTTTAATCAGGTGAAAAGAGGTATTTCAGAAAGTTGTCTGGCTTTATTCTAATTACACACAAAAATTGCTGTATGTAAGTGGAACAATCTGATTTTGAGCCATTTATGGTAACCCATCAGCCAAAGCCTCAGCTGAATGCAAATCATCCACAAGACAGAACACCAGAAGTGGAGATACGAGATTAAAATAACAAACTGGGTTATTTCACTTTTGTGCTGTCAAATAATGCTTCTTCCAGAAGCTTGTTTAAAAGCTGTGCCCTTAAAAATTGCTCTGGGTTATGTTCCTGATGATTTTTGGCACGAAACCCAATGTTTCTCCACATTAACTTATTAACAATGAATAGAAGTAAATCACCAAGTTAAGGGAAAAACTACTTACTCTGTATTTTGAAAGTTTATAAACCATGTTGATTCCTTCCCTTGGCTTCTCTCCAGAGAAATTTACTGGGCTAGCTGAGCTGATTTACTACCTGCAGGAGATTTTAAGGTAGGTCCAGCTTAGACACAAACATGAAAGGTATCTTGGTCCCATCATAAGAACTGTACCTGCAGAAGAAACTACAAAAGTGCTCTTGGCACAGGGAAGAAAGGCTTGAAGAAGCTCCAGGAGAGGGAAGACCATCAGCCCTGGCACAAGGACAAAGCAACTCTTCTGGCCTAAAGCTGCTTTCAGAAAGCAGAAAGAGCATCCTTGACAACACCAGGCTCCCCCTGCTCATTCAGCACCACACCACACCTGTCTGCTAGAACCTGGGGTCAGCAGTGACAACTCCAGTGTCATTCTCATCACTAACTGTGCCTGATATGGGGAGCAGAGAAGGAAATCAGGGGTATTATATATAGAAAGCTGAACTATCTTTGATCATGTGTGGTGAGAAGATGGAAAAGAACACAGATGTTTAAAATAGTAAACAAGAACAGCTCTTTACTCTCTACAGAACAGACAGAGGAGTGTCTGGGTCAGAGTATGTCACAGCAAGACAGTGAGTGTTACAGCTTGCAGGAGTAATGAAGGGCCCTGAAAAATGATAGTATTGCCAGGTTGGGACTCCCAAAAGCCTAAACCAATACCAGAAAGTCCCTACAAGTTTCACAACCGACTCCAATGACAACAACATTTGTTTCTTAAAAGGAAAAAAATGAGAAACAGCTGTCCCTGAACTTCAGAAGCAGGTGTGATACATCACTTCAGACAGAAAAGAATGAAAAACCTGATGGGGAAAGTTATATAACTTGCAAAAAAACCCCCAAAACAACACGTCAACCAAAAAACTATGAAGAGAGTACAGAATATTTCATTTCAGCTCTATTAAGCATGTTTTATTTTTTCCCTTCAGCTTGCACATCTGATTCTTAACTTTTAATTAAATAGCAAAAGAAATAAACTTTCCTTTCTTCTTTTAAATGCATATTTTAGTGAAAATTTATGTTACCATATCTCAGTTACAGCTCCCATAACTTCTTTATTACTAGAGTTAATTAAAATTAACTTTTATAAGGAGGGTAGCTTAATAAAAAAGAACCAGTGAGATAAAAATGTAATTGAAATAAGAACCCTGAGATGGCCAACAGCACAAATTACAAAAACATGAGAACGCTGAGCTAAATTTGGTAAGCTGAACTTCAAGGTGACAGAGCAAACAAAGAACCCACAGTGTCCACAATTTGGCTATGAAAGGCAGTACAAGAGGCATTACAAATCTTTCCCTCTAACCTATTGAATTACATGTTTGTCATTCCTAATTAGTTTTGTCATTGAATATACACATGGAGAAAAGATTTATTAAAGAAAAATAACCTTACGTACACACTGGATCATTTATTCTAATTAAACAGCATTCCAGACAGAAATACAGTTTCAGCTATAGCCCATTTCATCAATAGAAGATGAAAACAGTTCAGATGAAAGGAAAAACAGAAATATAGGCTCAATTCTGCAATAAGAGCAATATGGGGGTCACTGGAAGGAACAAGGGTTTCCTGAGCACAGCAGTGCTGGAGCTTTTACTCCAGCTCTTTCAGCAGCTACCAGCAGGTTACAGGAGGTGTTTGCAGAAGAGATGTGGTGCACAGCTATTCCACTCACATGCAGCTTGTGCCCCAGCCTGGGGACAGAGCTAGGAGCAGCTAGCAGGAAGAGGCACTTAACTGGGAATAAATCTTATGTGAACTAGGGTTCCCCCCTTCAGTATCCTCAGTATTTTGTGGTCTTCTGAAAATACTATCACTTACTGACATGAAAGCTACTACAACAACATGCTTCAGGCACATTTGTTTTAGAAGAGAAACCTGAAATCTGATCTCTGGTCTCAAAAGCAAAAATTAAGGTTTCCTGCACTTCACTTTCAAGAATTTCCTGACCTTATTCAAATCTTAAACGTCCCTGACCGGGATGAAGTATTGTTCCACCACGTCAGAGAGTGATAAGACAGCAGAGTGGAGCAGGATCTCCTCTGGCACCCAGCAGGCAGAATGATTTCAGCTCAGACTATTAAAGAGCTGTTGCTCTAATGGGCAGCATGACAGCACCAGAAAGAGTCCATGTGCTGGAAGGCACTTGGAGAGTTAAAATAATAAGCATGAATTAGCAACTGATTCTTCCGTCATTGCCACTCAGTTCTAATAAAGTGCTTCTCACATGTCCACCAGTAGCTCCAGCTCCTGCACAACCTGACAGCAGGTCATTCCAGGAGGGACTACTGTAAAGCATACCAAAGCCAAATTATTACTTCACACTAGTTCATTCCACCTTAAATTAGCAGGATCATTTCTTTAATGAAAGTTTTCTTGGCTTCTCCTGCACTTGGGAGAAAATGGATACAATAAGCTGGATAATACACAGCATGGTTTAAACACTGGAGCATGTTACAACTTCCAGGCTGTAGGAACAGCTCAGTCCACAGAACATCTACCAGAAGTACCTACCCAAATAACTTTAAAGTGCTATGTTTCCATTTTGCAGTAATTGTAGCTTTGGAATCATTATGGCTCAATACAGGCATTCCTGTGCAAAGAGCAAAACAGTTCTGGATGCAGCAGACCCCATGGATCCTCCTCAGCCATTGTGTGGTTGCCTAAACACACTGCAATATACCATTAATTCAACCACTTTTGCCCTGTAACACCAGTCAGGCCATACCAAACATAAAGTAATGCATAGTGTTATTGATTTGGGAAACAATTAACAGTATATAATCCTTGAAATTTGAAAGGGTTTTGCTTGCTTGGGTTTAATGGCATCTGCGGTAAGCATTCCCTACAAAAACCTGTACAAGTTTCAAAAAAATGACACAATATATTGACACAAGACCCATTAGGTTGACAGGAATCAACACCTAAAACTGCTGAAAAGGTATTTTTAAATACAGCAGAAGTCAGACAACAAGAGAAAAAAATGCAACCAGCCTCACTGGTAAGCCTAGCCAATGCAGAGCACTGTTATCAGGGCAAACAAAAATTCAGAAAGGGAAAAGTGGGTATGTATTTAGAGAAGCTGATAAGGCAGTGAGTACAACTAAAAGGCCCATCTTTCCTACCATATTAAAAGCTCTTTAAATTTTTAAAAACTGGGCTGAAGTTGATGATCACAGAAACAGAAGAGGAGGTGTTTTTTTCCTGGTACATCATTAAGTGTGCACAGGTTTTGCTTCTCACATGAAGACAGAGTGTAACAGGTGTTTGGGAAGGAGAGATCAAGGAAGAGGAGTCAAAGTAACAAAATGTCTAGTGAAAAGTCATTATGAATGCTGACTGTACTGATAGCTTTGTGCCTCTACCAGCCTCTTTATTTCTATTTTTTTTTTCCAATTCTGCACAAAATTTTTGAGTTTTCCCTCAGAAAATACTACACGAATGCATCTCTTCACATCACAATGCAGTGTTCCCAGATTTCAGCCCTACACCTTACAGGTAAGCTCTCCATACCTCCAACACAGAAATAAAAAGCATTTTTCACTGCACTTTAAGTACTACTACAAATAATTATTTGCACTGTGCTTCGCACGGATGTGATAGGCCAGATGTGACTTGTAATCACAGACAGTTCAAGGGTACAAATGTTGATATAGCAGAAGTTTATAAAGCCATGCCCATGTCAGGAAGCAGCACTGACATTCTGAGATGGTCATATTGGAACACTGAAGCTCTCTATAACTCCTTCAGCAACTATCTTCATTTTCAAGTCAATGTGATCTCCAAAACTGATGGACTCCCCAACTCCCAAGGGCCTCTGCCTAAGGGGAACCATAAATGTACTACAAAGGAAGGCACTACAATATTAATGGTCTGGCCTGTCTCTTCCTATTTCCTTGTTTGGGCTCTTACTCTGCTTCCCAAGAAACACTTAGAGAGGTTGAAATAATTTCAGCCACAGAAGAATACTGCAAGGATGCTCAGTTTGGTTCAGCCTCAACTTCTGCAGCGTAATGTTTAAGCACAGTATAAGCACTATTTGGCAAAACCCAGTCACACAGATCTTGAACTTGGAACATTACAAAGGGTTTATAATATTAAATTCAGAAAGAAAGCCCAAGGAGCAATGAAACACTAAATTGGGATGGTGCATTTTTTCCTGTTATATGTGAAACTATTTGCTTTTGCCATAAAAGGGACTTTGCATATAGCTCATAAGGAACTTGCATACAGCCATGCTCTCCAATATGCTCCAGCCAATAGCAAATTCCCTGCAATCAGAGATGAGTCAAAGGAAAAACACTGTCCAGAGCCACGCGCCAACAGACGACTGATTATACATCGGTCCCACAGGCTGCTTTGCAGCCAATTTAAAAACCAGCAGCATCAGAGCCAGCCAAAGCAGAAAACCAGTGCCAAGTCAGTACTATAATTGTTTGTGCCATTAAGCATAAAGAATGCCATTGCTTCCTAATCTTATAGAGAAAAATGCAGCATGGGAATGGTGACAATTACTGCGTGATGAATTACTTTAAAAACCCTGTGCTCTCATTGCATCACTGCTCACACATGAGAAAAGGCATTTTAAGGGTTATTTTTAAATTTCAACCCCCCAAGAAGTGAATGATGATGCCATGGATGAAGCTTATTAAAAACAAAACAAAACAAAAAAACCCAAACATTTTAAGGGATGGTTCCTGCTTTGTTTTCTCTTATTAAGCCACATATCCTATATAAAAATAAAGCAAGAGTGAAACATGAGTGCATTTAATCTCTGAATTTAGAGAAGGCATTCAGCCCTGCCTAGTGCCAGCCTCCTAACAGAGACACTCCAGTAAACCAGGACAGAATAGCAGTGAAGGACCCCCTCTCCAAGCAGTAAAAATACTCAAGAATTTTCTGCACTATGCACAGAATCACCTGATGTGAGCCCTTTTGCCTTCTTCCTGCTCTGTTGTTACATGTATCCATTATGAGTGCACTGATCTATTATCATTCCTAGTGGGAATCAGCAGCCAGAGTGGGAATCTGTTATAGATATCTGTTAGAGTAAGGGTGTGCCTATTAGAGCATGTGCTCTGTCAAGTGAACCAAAAGCGTTACTACATTTTTATACGTCTGTGAGTCTAAGACACAAACTATAAACTCTTCTCCAAAGGGAAAGATAAGATGAGAACATTTTGATGCCATAAACTGAAGTCAATTATGTTACCTCACCCTTCACCATAAACAAGGAAAACATAAAAAGAGCGAAGGGTCCTAAAGAATCTTGGCAATTTCAAGTTTCAAACAGAACACTTATTTATGTATATTTCTTTTAACCTAGAAATCTACAAACTCTAAGGTGACATAAAACATTTAGTATTGATTCTTCTTTTTAGCATCTAAGGGGATAGAAATCACTACCTCATTCTCCTCCTATTCTTTCAGGGAAGTACAGTATCTCTACTCACTTTGAACCAATAATTCTGGAATAAAAGACTCTAATCCCTACCACTGTGAGTCATCCCATCCCACATTTTTCAGCAGTTAGGTGCAATACATTGTTTGGATTTTTTCCCTGTCAGTCTGTTCCACTGTCCCTTTGAAAGGTACCACAAAACCTACTCATTTTTTAAAGATTACATCTTGAATCATTTCCCTGCAAAGTACTTTTATAGGTGTACTAGCACCACAGTTCTCCAAGCTCCATACCCAATGGACTTTGGAAGAGAAACAGTTCTGCCTTCTTCTCATATTGGAGGAAACCCTATCATCCATCTGAATCAAAAAATATAGATCTGTATCCTACAATCTTTAGTATGAGCTCCCACTAATTTCAATGGCTATTTTTGTTCTCCCAGGAGCAGGAACATCCAGCCTTTAGGCTGAGAACCCCAGTATCAGTCCCCAGTCCTACTGCTGGAGCACTGTTCCTGTCCTCCAGGAAGTGGTGCCACATACACTGCATTTCCATCCTGCTTTATTCCAGCACCTACTTCAGCCAAAATATAGATAAAAAGCATTGTTTGCAAGGAGCAAGAAATCAACCTCATCTTGGACCAAGCGGGGGTAACTACATATAATTTTAGTCATTGAGAAAACAGAGTCCCCATCACTCAAAGATCCATGTCTTCTTTTCACTCCAAAGTCTTTGGTGACAGCCTGTGCTATACAGAGGAATTACGACTGAATTAGAAATTTGCAGAAATGTTTTGCTGTCTCTGGCATTGCCAGGACCAATTTGAAAACACCTACTGTTAGTGTGTCAACGTTGCAATTTAAAGTACTTTCACAATCAACCAAAGGTGATTTTCCAAGGGTTACTACCAAGGACTTCAGTGTTCAGTTGTTCCTTACGAAGGCAGAAAAATATAAATTATTTTAGATGTTATTTGGAAAGCTTGATACCCATATATGCCATGTACGTACTCAAATTTCATGCATGTACTCAAGCTGATGGGATCACCCAGTGAAACCTACTTAAGCCAGTTAACACAGAGATTATCCCTAAGCTTCAAGCCACTTTTCAAAGCAAAAAAGCAATGCAGAGCTCTCCCCTGAAACCCCAGGTCCTTAACATACAAAATTCAGTGCAGCCCACAGCAGGACTGGAGCTGATCTCAGCTGCTGGATCAGAGCTAATGCCTACTGCTCCCTCTACAAACCTTTGAACATGGACTTTGGAGCTCAAATGCCAGGAAGCAAATTGTCAGCCTGGAACCTTCCATGCACTCTACATCCATGCATGGCACAGCCATGTACAGGGATGTGTGTACCTGAAAACCACTGCAATCCCACTGGCATGTGAAAACCAAGCAGGAAAATGACACCCAGAAATGCACAATGATCATAGAAGTTCCAAAGGCTGCAAAATGCTTCAACTACGGAATTCCTAAGCCTATACACACTACTTGCCCAATCATTTAAAACTGCCACACTGGGGTTCTACAGCTCTTTCACACAAACTTTGTATGCTCTTATTCACATACTCAAACCAATTACTCAGAATCTTTTGGTCTAAAAATAAAATTATTTTCTTTTAAATTCTGAAAGCATTACATCATATTGCTTATCTAAATTCCTTTATAAATTCAAACATTAGCCCTGTCACAATCACAACATTTATATTTAAGGCTCTTTTCAGTCATAGCTTGTTCATTTTGTTATTTCAGTAGTGTTGTCTCAGTGAAAACTGACTTCACTCACTCAGTTCTCCATGAACAAAAGCTAACTATTAAAGTTTGTACGATAAGAGAGAGCTTGGTTTATAAATCAAACTGAAGCCCATTAGTGAGTGGATTTGAACAAATATATGAACAACTGTTGCCTTGAAGTCAATTCTTATTTTCCAGTGAAGCCAGACTATCTCCAGGTGATAGTTTTAAAAATAAATTACAAAGATAAGAGAAATGAGTTGTGTAAAAAGAAATCATGAGCAATTATGTACTGTCCTCTTCATCTCACTGCATTAAAAAGACCCAAAATCTTACCCAATAATCCCACTAATGGTATAAAGGTCTGTTACTTACGAAAACATAGCAGCAACAGAAGATAGCCCCACTTCATTTTGCCATGAACTGATAATGTGGCAAGAAAGGAAGGTAGGTCTAAAAAGCTGCCTACAGATCAGTCAGTGGGTTACATCTCTAGATGTGCCTTAAAAAAGGTCTTTTCAAAAACCAGCAGAAAAATATTTTTCATTGAAACTGCTGCAAATCCCTAAAAACATACATACACATGTACACTGCCTCTGGTCTTCTATCAAGGACTCATAACACAACCCGAAATGAACTTAGCATCCAAGTAGATTGACAGCAGTTCCTTTCAGTTTTACCTGAACTCTTTGGTTATCAGACCATACCTGGCAGGAGAGGGTGTGTTAATGCCACATCTGTTTCTAACTGACATCTAGTACCAATGTGATATATTGCATTAAAATTTCCATCAAATACATACAAAGCTTTTAAAATATCTGTTTCAGAAAAGTTAAAGACCTCCCAACTCCATTACCCTGCCATTTAGAAACCACAGCACTTCCAGATTTATAATAAGCAATATACACTGCTGTTTTTATTCTCATGATATAACCCTCTAAAAATCTTTAAATAGTGCCAAAATAACAAATATACAGAAACAAATTCCAGTGCTTTTATTTTTGTTTAATGGGGCACACACACCTCTAGAAATCTTCAGAGGGCAGTGTTCAAAGAATAGTTTAAGTATTCTGTGATAATGTAAGAGATCTATTAACTTTGTGATGCTCCACCCAGCCCAGGATCTCACAGCACTTTACAAAAGCACTATCTAATTACACAGAGGAGATAGGGATTAACAAATCCTCCCCTACCCTGAAGTCCTGCAGGGCTAAAGCATGCAGAGTACAGTTTACAGTTGTCTGGGTCTAAATTTGGAAAGCTTAGCATTTATCACATAACATAGAATCCAGCCCTCAAAGCTCTGCATCAATGCATGAGATGGGTCATGCTGAATACGTGAGGGAAATTTAACTCTTACTGAATTCAGACTGAAAAAGGATCTCAGCAGTGTGACACTGAGAGCCAGAGGAGTCACCCAGACCCAAACAGAAAAGGGACACCCAATTAATTTGCTCTGTCCATTCAAAGCCACCACCTATGAAAGTCCTGGGCATTTATTTGAAAACAGAGGATGTCTCAAACCTTCTCCTTCTTCAGGTCACTGATAAAACCCAGTCATAATAGCTGGCCAAATTTTAAGCCATCCATTTTATGGCTGGCAAACTCTTACCTCAATTCAGCCTTAATAATGATTTCTGCTCAAATATGAGCAACCTCAGCATATCCTCAAATGACCTTATCTACAAAGGGAAGATTTCTAAGCAGAGGAGTTCTGCTACTTGTGCCAAGTGGATCATCCCTCTTTCTTCTGCAGGTCAATGTTGCACGTCAGGAAGTTTCTGAGTTAGTTAATAATACAAAAATATAAGTATTTCCAGTTTAAAAAAACACAAGTGTTAATAGCTCTAAGGTTATATTAAAGCATTAAGAACAGTAAAAACTGTTTATTTTCATATGATTCTCTGCTTGGCAGAAATATGGAATACAAAATCACTCCTATAACTAGTCACAATTAAATGAAAGCAACTCACTGGAGATACACCTAAGATAAACAGAAGTCTTTTGTTTCCATGCTTATGTGCTACATTTATCTTAGTTATGACTTTAGGCCAAAATACTGCCAGGTAACGTAGAGGGAACAACTCAGGCACAGGACACACCTGTCTGGTAATTCTGAATGGATGCCTAATGCTACCTCCCTGCAGTGTTATCAAGGACCTCTTCCACCTCAGAAAATCTGTTCAAAATTTGTCTCCAAAGTAAGAATAAAAGGGCATTTTCTAGGAGAAAAAGCTATTGCCCATGCTCCAGCAAGTTCAACTCAGCAAGAATGTTTGAACAGTTTTAATCACTTGTCACAAAAAGTCAGATTCAGCTGACACAGAGCTAAGCTTTAATGTCTCATAGATAGGAACTCTCACCCTCCTGCCTGAAACCTGGTGCTTAACTGCACCCCAGAAAGACAAAAACAAGCCTGGAGACCCTCTGGATAAAAATTCTGGGCCTAAAGGAAACATGAACTTCAAACATACAGTACACGGGGGAAAAAGATTTAACATAAGCAGCTTATAGCTGATACAAACCTTTCATGGCACCAAGCAGATCCATCAAAAAGTGTAATGTGCAAAATAGACTGTAATTGAAGTGGAAATCAGCAGTGCCCCACTCTTCAGCATCCAATCTCAGAGGCAGAATTGAGTCAACTCATCCCTCTGCTTTCCCAGACTCCTAAGGGCACAATCCTGTAATCACTGCACAGATCAAAGTTCCAGTGCAACAGCCTTCAAACTGTGAGCTGTAAAACACCACACCTTCATCTAAAGAAAGAGAAAACTGCTTCATGACTTAAATGAGACTCACTGAAGTCAGCAGAAGAATTTCCACAGTGACATCCCAATGCTTTTGCTTTCAGTAGTTTGGGACCAAATCCTTAGACAGAAAACATAAGGCAGACAAAACAACAGAGATGGACAAAAAGAGGGAGTGGGTGGATCTGCATAATACCACACTTAATGAAAACTGGAATTAAATTTTAATAAATTACATGTATTCTCAGTACTTTCTCCTTTTTATTGCTCACCCATTTTGTGTCTTGTGTGTAACCCTCAAAGAGTAAAATAAGCGTTTTCTTGATCCACAACGATCTTTCAACATGGTCATCAAAAATTTACCAATCAGGAGGTTCAGAAGTTGAGTTTTATTAACATTTCCTATTCCACACAGGGAATAAGAGAAAGTAATTGATACCTTCACTTGTCACACAAAAAATGAATGGTTTCAAGCAATTTTCATTTAAGAAATTATATCCTCTGGACAATACTTAAAACAGCAGGAACCATCCTAGTGTAAGCATATAAACCTATAAAGTTACAGAACTATTGCCAAACCAACTTGAACAGTATATGGATGCATTTGCATTCCAGCTCACTGGCAAAAAACTGATGGAAACTTTCTTCATCTATGCATGTCATCCATGAAATGCTGGGTTAATGGAAGGAATTTTATTTCAAACAAATAGGTTAATAATGATAAGAACTGCTAAGAAAAATTATTGTAACAAGGAAGAAAAGAAAACCAAATGAGCAATGCACAAATACTGCAGCAAGTAATACAGGTTAGGGATGTCCCTGAATCTACTATAATTTCATATATTACTTTAATAAATATTTATTAAAGCACACAAATTAGCATGCAAAAACTAGTTAAACATTGAAGACACCATTTCTGACTGCTGATGTGTTAAACAACTCAAACAGGCGCTCATGACCAGCATGGCATGTATTTCCCTACAGCTTCTACTCCAAAAAAAGCAGTTAAGGAATGGAGTTCCTGAGGCTCCAAATACAGACTTGTGACAGAATCACATTTCTATCCATGGTTGTGTATCCTAGTGAAGGACATCAGTTTGTTACCCCTCCCAATACTGCTGTAACCAGTCTCTCTAATTTCCATACTGAGATTAACTGAAGGCCAATGCAGCTACTGGGGTGCCTACAAAGTCTTGAAATACTCTTGCTTCCCCTTTCCCAGCCTCAGACAGTGACAGACAGATGTCATGTCATCAGCACCTTTCCTCAGCCACTAGAAAAAAAAAAATCAACCTCTTAAAGAAATTGTTCATTCCCCACTTAGGCTGAGAAACTTTCTCCATTATTTTCGGATTTTTTTTTTCCTGTACTAGACCTCAGAAGTACCAGTAAGCTAAAACTAATTTCTACATTATCTTGTTTCAAATAATTAGCTCCAAAAAGAAACATTTGCTGGTGGCCCCTAGGTGCATGACCATGCACTTCATCTTACTACTCCCATCTTCCAGGTCATGCAGTTATTATTATATTATTCTCATACTCATCTCTGTTGACAGTTCCTCCCAATTTTATCTTATCTTCACTTACATGAAGTGTAATGAACCCAACCTTATATTTATTTTTTTTTTTGTTCCACACACTACTGAAACTCTAGTCCCAGAGAACTGTGTGGGTAATGTTTTCTAGGCTAATATTCATCTTTTGGCACCATCAGTTATCCCATTCACACACAATACCTCATCTCCTCTAAGGTAATCTTCACTGTGGCATTTTATCAAATATCTTTACCAAAGGCTAGATAAATGAGGTGTCTCTTTTATTCCCCACATTTAAGGAAAACAAAAACAAAGGAAAAATAAATCCAAAACAAAACAAACAAAGGAAAAAAACCCAAAACAAACCTGATCAAAGGTATGAAATTAGATACGGTAAGCATCATCTTCCAGATAAATCTGTTTTCTTTAGTTTTCATTTACCTTTCTGTTAATTAATTATAATTAGTGAAAATAATAGACCGTGGTGCTAACAGGATGCTTCACCTTTACACAATGTTTACTTTAGGTGGACACTGTTGTTCTAAATATGTATTACTTATAGTCTGGAAAAAATGAAAATTATTCTAGAAGGAAAACAGCTGTCTGTGACTGGGGAGATCCATTAGGCTGCTGAAGTGTTTGGAGACTTGCCTGCAAAACACACTGGGCAGAAGAATCAGAACTAAGATCAAACCAGAAAATGGCAGCAACTCCAAAGGCAAAGCAGTATTCAAGAAATTCAGTCTGAAGGACTTTGAGGTAACTGTTAATATCCTATAACCAATATATAGGGAGAGCAGTGAAAAGTGAGCAGGTTGGCTAACAACCCATTGAGACTGAGTCTCCTCAGAGCACTACTCAAAAGTGTTGTAATGGCAGATTCCACAGAAGTGGAATCAAACCAAAGGGAAAATAAAAAAGTAGAAAAAAAATCACATCTTGTGAAAACATGTACTAAGTTCCTCTCACAAGAATATCTGTTCTTTTCAAGTATGCTAACTTTTTAAGCACTATGTAGAATTAGAATTTTTTTTACTATTATTTTGCATACCAAGGTAAAGCAATAGATAACAGTAGGGATTTCACTGGCTATCACCAAGCTCACTAAGATAGACTGATTTTGGCTGAGCACAAAAGGTAAGAAGGAGACAACAATCTTATGATTTGCAAGGCAATCACTTATTTTTTTTTCTGTTCTCCTATTTATAACATTTCAATATTTCTGTACTGTTACTGCTATCAAGGAATGAACAGGTTATGCTCTTCTTGTTCTGTACGACCTCAGCCTCTTAAGCTTCAGTTGCATCCCATGCAGAGACGCCTGCACCACACACACAACTTTATAGTAACATTTTGTTGTCGTTGCCACCAGCTAAAAAACAATTAGTGACACTACCCTGCAGACAAATCAGCTTTCTCCTTGTCAGCTGCAGTTAGTTCAGATCTGGCCTTTCCTCCTCCAAATCCAAACTGCTACCAAAATGCAGCTGCAAAAGTCATCTCTCCTCCCTCTCTAGGTCCATCTTCTGGATTCTGTTGGCCTCCTGCCAAGTCATATTCAAGTTGCTTGTCTTCACCTACAAGATCTTGCATAGCAATAAATAATACAGAAATGACCACAATGTGCTGAGCAATTACCAAGTCCTTTCAAAAAAAAAAAAAAAAAAAACAACAAAAAATGGAGGAATAGGACCCTCAATTACACCCCTCTCCATCAATTACAACCCAGTCAATTCACACCCTACATCCTCCTCCACTGCACACTCCCTTGCCCACGCTGTCACTCCCCTTCAGAAGTGCAGTTTCTCAGACTCCCCCTGCTCCAGCATCCCACAGCAAAGAGGCAGATCAGAGAGAGAAGCCCATGGTGTCACAAAACAGAAAGGGAACATGTGCAGAACAGCACAGCCCCACACAGAGGTTTCAGCAAGCTCTCCTGGCTGCAGCCTCCCACCATGGCTTGTCCCCAGCCCCCTGAACTGCTTTGCCCACTGCAGGGCACAGCCTCAATCCTCTTCTGGGCTGGGCTGCACTCCAAAACCTGCAAGGTTTAATCTTGTTTTGGGACATGCAAAGGCAACCTGAAAGCAGAGGGACTTGCAAGCTCTCTGTGTGACTGGTGCAGTTACAGGGCTGCAAACAGAACTCACCTTCAGCTCATTTTCAGACCTTTTTACCAGGGCTGCTCTAAGCAGGTGGCTCTGTCCTGATGCTGCCTGCAGCTTTGTTGGGCCTGTCTAGCAACACATTCAAATCACAGTTTAGAGATTAGATGACCAAAGATTAACTAAACACTAAATAGAAAAAAAACCCCAGGCCTTCTGAGACATAAATCTTGCAAATATGATTCCATAGAGCACAAGTCCTGATTCCTCAATAGTTTATTATTCTGTAAAATCTTCACTGTAAAAGACTGCATATACTTGAAATTTGCAAAGGTAGCAGCTTAAGTTATTTCTAGTCAGCTCATAAAAATCTGTCTTTAGCACTTTTTTCCTAAGAAGAAAGAAAGAAACCCAGACATACTCTAAGCTTAGTGAAAAGATAAGACTCTGGATATAATACCAATATGACTTCACCTTTTATTTTTTAAGTGTTTGAAACAATACTGGATGAAAGTTTATACGTAAGCATAAGGGATCTGCCAAAATGAAAGTGAAAACCCAGCAAATTATATTTCAGACACCTTGACATATTATGCACCATACATGCTGTCAGCTTCACTGTCCTTTCCTTTGCTGTAGGCCGAATGCTTGAATACCAATCTTATTAAACTACAACTCTGAATTTATCCACTATATATAACATTCCAGATGTCGTACCAGCTGGGAACAGGCCCTTAGGCCATCTTTGGTTGATCTCTTAGTCGCTTTCCAGCTTTTGCCAGGCATTCATCCAAAAATATGAAGGAAAGTGCTAAAAACAGATGTCAGAGTTAATGTTTTTTTTTTCTTTTTTTTTCTTCATGGTAGGAAATACAGAAAACTTGCACCCTACACCTATTCTATGAAATATGAATGTTGTCAAAAACCATAAGTTAATTTAAAATTAAATCACAATGTAGCAGAGTTAATTTTTACACTGTTTTTCTGACAACAGGCCAGCCTCCATCAGTCTGTTCTTTGAAAATATCGTGCGGTCATTCGGATTTTTTCATTAAGTTGGAAAATCTTCTGATGTCGTCAATCTGCAAAAATGGTTTCGAGCCCCTCATTTAAGAAAAATAATGGTTAAAATGTAAACTAGATTGATTGCAATTCATGGTAAGCTTTATGACAAGGCTGGAGTAATGGGAGTTATTAAATCAGTACACATCTGAGCTGTGAAAGGGGAAGACCTGTTGGCCCCATCATACTGCAACTATTTCAACTTCCACTCACTGCAATATGAGCAGGAGATGTTCAGATCTTCCCAAGAGGTGCTGTCTCTCTTTGGGGTCCTTACAGGAGTTTAAGCATGGAATTTCAAAGCCCAGGGCTGTAAAGGAGGTCCTGATACTGCCCAGACTTTGGAAGCTGTGCTGCTTTACTGACGGGGCAGTTCTGACGTACGTGGGAGTCCTCACAAGAATTAAGTTATGCCTGTGCCTAAGTGCCTGGGCTGTACACTCCAAGGTCTGTGCAAGAGGTAATCTATTTTATCTGCTCTAGAGAGGGTTCCAAATCTTTTGTCCACACACCAGAATATTAACAAACATATGCAGAACCAATTCTCAGAAAGGTGGTGCTTCCCCCAGAGTCTCCCCTCAGTATGCAGGGCCTTGGTCTCTCACACAGCAAAGTACAGGAGATATTTCCATTATGATTACACCTTACAGGGATGATAATGTCTTATGACACTCTAAAGACATCTCTTTTAAAATCAATTCTGGGGCAATAGCCATCATTTAAAGGAAGTCACTTAACTGCATTGAAAAAGGACTATTTCTAAGAAATATTTTCACCCTCCTTTTCTTTGCCTCACATTCATTAGAATGCAGAGCTGAAAGTATGAGAAAAACAGACTATCTTATAGCCTCAATATTGAAGAAGCAGGACAAGAATGAACATTAACTGGCAAGTTCACTGTAAAGTATAAAAATACCTGCAAAAAAAAGAAAAATCTTTTTCAAATGGAATAAAAAGGGCAGGACAAGTTTGAAACTTAGCCCTAGTATTTTAATAAGAGACTTAGGATATAATTGTGATTCATAAATTAGACTGCAATATTGCTCTGAATAGTTACCACTGGAGCCAGCACTCAAAGGTGGTAAAATTTCATAGGTTATAGTCTGATATTTGAATATATTTTATGTCACCTATTAATAATATCAAAAAAATTCAAGCCAATGCAATACATTTCTTTTAAGTAAAACTGATGCATTCTGAGTCTTTTTTTTATAAACAGTAAAAAAGAAGGTATTTTGCCATATGCTGTGTTGATGTTATGAGACATTTTGTGAGCTGCCTGAAAGACCACAGCTTGTTTCTTCAGATTTATACCTTACACAACCATATTACTTAGACAAAAGAAAGATCACTGACCTGTATGCTACACGTATCAGCAAATATGTGTATTTTTAGCAATGATTTCGCATGAGAATGGAGTAGAAAACTACGTCTTGTCAACTCTTTTAGGTGATTTGAGTAAAACAATTACTGAAACGGATCAAATATTTTGAAGACAGGATTCATTTCAGCACTCATGGTGTGTAAATAGGTTTGCTTGTATAAATCACAGAAAATTCTGTGATCCTCACCAAATCCAGAAGCTGGATAAAATAATGTTCACTGTACAAGTCTTCACACATCATTTGGACACCAGATTTGAAAGGAACAAACAAACACCACTGAACTTGTCTCTTTGCAGAGAACTGAGGCTGCAGTGATGCCAGTGCTTTGCAACACCTATCCCATTTTTCAGTAGTTCCCTGATCAAACAGGCAATAGGATTTTGGGGGGGGGGGCATATCTGAATGCAATCTGACTGAAATCAATGGCAAATCTCTTTTTGTAGTAAAAAAAATGAAGGGCTGATCCAAAGTCTATTGAAATTACTATGATTTTTGGACTAAGGCCTAAATAATCAGGTAAAGGAGAAAATATCTTGTATTTACAATTGCAACCATCTCCCAAGGGCTATTTTAAAAACTACAAAAACATCCCACATCATACAGCAGCCTATTACTACTAATTTTCCTCACCCATGTGCAAATACTCTAGTCTGCTTCACGAACCTGTAAATCAGTTAAAGGTTTGGTGCCATTTTAAAAGTCCTTTTGCTCTTATGCAGTGTAAAAATGTTAAATGAATAAAGGCTTATACCATCAAAGCACAAAAATATCTTATAGCATTATAACACAAACAAAAAAAGTTTACTACCAATGAGATAATTTTATAAAGCTAGATTACATAGGCTCAAGTGGAAAGAGGTCAGGTTTTATAGCCTTAAGAGTATTAAAAAAAGTCCAGATTGTTTCCACTTCTCAGAGGTCTGACTGCCTCTCCTTCCAGACCAAGAATCAGCTGCCTGTCTATGGAAAAGTGGGGGGAAAAAACACAGAGAATAAAAAGGAGCATTTGATTTGCCAATCATTCCATAAAACGTGGAACCTACAATTTCTGTCAAATACATACAGTACTCAAAGCTAGTGTTCAGATACAGCATTACTCCTTACCAAAGACCCTGCTAAACACTCAACCAAGCACTGAGCACCTTCAACTATTGCCTCAAATCACATGCAAGCCTTTATTTCTGCCAACAGACATGCAAAAAAATGCACTGACATTCACAGGACATGCTGCACGCTGAAAGTAGCACCCAAAGTTTCAGTGTTTTCTTGGGGGAAAGGATTTTAAAGAATTAGTAAATAGCAATAGGATATGGTCCAAACAGTAAAGCAAGAAACTGCTTTATATAAAGAGAAGAAAAAAAATCAGAGCTTCCATAACATGAGAAAATGAGTAACAAATTCCATATACTTGCTTTTTTTAAATACAAACACTCCCAGCTCTGTTTCTGAAAGTCATGGACACCCTCTGTACCCCTAAGCCTGCAAGCCAAGCCTCAGCAAAAGTGTTGGTGGGAGGCTACACCTACACCTGACACCCAGGACCAGAGTGTTTCATAATAGGGGAATAAAAATGCCTCAGATCCTACAGTACCACAACCTGCAACACATTCTAAGGTCTGAAAATGAAAAATACAGTTGTCAGCAGTGATCCTCTCGATGAACCTACATTTACCATTTTTCCTGTTATTGCCAAAATTGATAATTAATGTATGGCATTTTCTTTGGTGTAAGCAAATAGCATTTAAGTCTAATAATTAGTAGAAATAAGTTAGGTTTAATTGGCAATGCTGACAGTTACTTTGAAATAGTACAGAGCAAAATAACTGTTGGAATTGGTAAAGAGATTGTCCCGACCCTGGTTCATTATGCAAGCATTAATGACCTCAAGAACCACTTAAACTATTTCTAGAAACAAAGGCAAAAGATGCAGATTTTTAAAAGAAGATTTTTATCTTCATCTCCTACATTAGAGGCATAAAAACCAGAAGAAATTGAAGTTCAAGTACATCTCTACTAAAAGTGTCATTGTGACATTCAGTGTCTCCTATAAATAATTTTCCCATGCTGGACAGACCTGAAAGGATAGCTGGTAAGGATATGAGGAATATTATCCACATGCTCAACAATATAAATCCTATTTAAATTACCCACTGCCTTGCAAAACAATGTAATTCTATCAGAAACACCTTAATGTGGGATGAATCATTTTATCAAGCAAGCATTTTCCTAATCATTATTCTAAGGACAGCAAAAACTGAAAGTTCTTTCATTTTTTACTAAGGTTTTCCATGTTAAAATGAAGAAGTTACTATAAAACCCTATGGGCTTTAAATGTTATATGTGGCAGAAATTACACAGCAAGAAAAAATCCATACTGATCACGTTCATCCTTCATGAAAAATTCAGCAATACAATTTTTCGTCTCATTTGTGCAAAATTTAACAGGAGCTTAAACAGCTCAAGAAGTTCAACAAATTTAACTGAATTATCAAAAACTAAATACAATCTGCTCTTTCCTTGATTAAGACCAGAGGAAAAAAACAGTTTCAAAATGCTTGTGTTGTATTAGCAAAGTGATTAAAGCACCATTAGGCTTTATCAGCCTAAAACATCCTCTCATCCATGTATATCTGAAGAATGACTTTCCAGTTCCAAAGACTGCAATTCCCACAGTACTTGAAATATATCTTTTTGATTTAGAAGCACTTCTCTACTGTATCTCAATGAACTCTTATTGATAGATGATAGCAGCTCCACATCAGGGCTGTGTAAGCATGGGATTATTTCTGTTACCTCCAGACCTTTCAGTCTTAATTTAGAAGGCTGAACCTAAGCCTTTATCAATGTCAAAATTCTTGGATAAGAAAATGTGCCAACTTCTGAAGGTTCACCAGGGGCATGAGGAGGTCAGTGGGAAATTCACTTTGCATTATATCAATCTCTCATGATTTAATCATTGGGCTCCTCTAAAGAATGTCAAATGAGCACCTACTCTGTATAATGTTCATCCATCTGGTGTGCTGTTACTAGTCCAGTGTAGCAGAACTGAGTTAAAGACTTTAGAGCAGAGTATTTGCCCAAGTACACATCCTTCTGTCTGCTCCTTGAAGGATGAAAGATTTTTAAATAAGGAAAAAAGACTTTTAATCTATTGCTCTCAAAACTAAAAAAATGTATTCGGGAAAACTCAGAATTGTAAGTATTAAAACATGAAACTCTGAACGTGAGTTTAAAAATTTGAGTCTTTTGTGAAAAATGTGCATGGTAGAGACACTAGGAAAGCAAGGTATTTACTATTAAAGTGGGTTTTTCTATATAGCTCAACCTCAAACTGAATAAACATCAATTTGTGGCCCCTAAAGTATGCTTAAGAAAAAAGGAAGGAAATCAGTACCCCCTGCATAGCCTTTTATCCTCCACTGGAGCAGCCTCAATATCTGCCCAGCACCCAGGGGAGCAAGAATAAGAGAAACAACTAAAAGTTTTGGTCCATTCTCCTTTCTTCCTTGAGAAATCATTCTGGGGAATGACCTTGCAAATGAGGGGTCACTTCTGCTACCTAGGAATCCTCTGCCAGCTGCTGAGGTCAGTATCATCACAGCCACAGAAGGACTACGGACCCAGGCCAGCGAGCTTCACCACAGAATTTGATGGAATAGAATTACAACCTTGTAGAATGTACTTGATCCAAACTGAAATGATATAAAATGTGTTTTCTGCAGAAACTGTACTATTACAGATTCCCTGTGAAGGCTGTTATACTGCACAAGGCGAAGACCTACTGGCTTCTGTGAGTATGATTTACACACAGAGACCTTTGGCAGGGCTGGGACTGAGGCTGTAATAGAAAACAAGAAAGTCTGTAATCCTTAGTGCATAAAAAAAACATGGACTGCAAACAGCAGTTCCCCTATTTTCTCTGAACAACAAACCTCTGAATTAAAAATGGTAGATGGTACTTTAAAAAGTGCCAGTTCTCCATTCAGTTTGCCAATAAACAAAAGTATTTAAAAACAGTTTTCAGTTCACTAAGCAACCTATCACACACAGTAATGATATAATTACTTGTGCATACGCTGCTCACGCACTTCCAGCCAGCAATTAGTCTAAACAAAAGTATTGTTTGAATAAGATCATGCCTGACTTATGCAGTACCAGTCTCTCTAAGAGTGGTTTTGCCTGAAATTGTAAGTGGTTTTCATTTTCTCTTAATCCTTGCCTCCTTTCCCCTCCAAATCAGAAACACATTTCACTTGATTATGGAGCTAACTTCCTTACCCAAAATAATAAACCAACCAAAAAGACATACCCTTATAAATAGAGACCAAAATTAAACCTGTGAACAAAAAAATAAAGGTATATATTAAAAAAGGAATAGAGTTAAAAATATTAAGGAACACCTAACATCACCTTCAGTTAAATTTTAATCCAAATGATGCTTTTTATCTTCACATAACCTTACAAAAACATGGCTGTAAACTCCTTAAATATGATTTAAAACTTGTTATGAACAACTGTAGGATTAGTACAGAGTACCATAAACCTGACCTAGTAATTTGTTACTTACACAAGATGTCCCAGCTGAGAGAATGGAACGACTTGCAGGATTGAAGTCAGTGAAATCAGTGTTATTCTAATAGCAGCAGACTGGCTGAGTGAGGGCTGAAAGGTCAGTCCTCCACACAGCAGAAAAGGACTATTTCTACCACTGCTGAAATTCCCACAGCCATGTAATAGCAGATACAATTCTTGGATAAAATTAAGTTTATCAGTCCATTCTCCAAATACACAAATGAAACCACCAAGTGTTCTGTAGTAGAATGTTTCCATTATAGAAGAATGCCTGAAATAGTTTGTGGCCACTTGAAAACAGTATGTTTATTCAAAAAAAAAAGAACCTCTAAATGAAGAGCTAGACATTGAGATTCAAGACATTAAGCCTTTTTAGTAGTACTGAATGCTTTTTCAGGGTATCAACAAAAATGGCTTGTCAGAGAACAGCACAAGTTTCAGGTTCCTCAAAACTAGAGTACTGAAGCTTTATGTGCATGGATAGCAAGTGAGCCACTAACTACAGATCTTCCTTCTCAGGATGAGAGCTTGTCTTCACTGATGCGTTAATTTGTAGTCATGCTCCTTACATGACTCATCTCCAAACCTGAAAATGTGTGGCTCCATTTCTCTGGTGATTTAGATGCAAACTACCTGGGCAAAGGAATAAAAAGGCTCAGACTGGGAGCAGAATCCAGGCAGCAGCTGATACTCAGAGGATGGCAATCAGCAGCAGGTGGAATGGGGAAAGAGGTGAAGGGAACTGTGGAAAAATAGGACAACTTCTGTCCACACAAAAGAGTTTCCTTGGTGTAACACGAAAAACTTACAGAACAAACACAAACTGGTATTGCTGCCAGATTACAAATATAAAGGTGGGTAACAGGTCCCATCAGTTTATTTCAATATTAATTTTTGAAGTAATTCAGATCCTGGCTTCCACTGCATTTTTTTTAAATTAATACTTCAAGTACCATGCTCCTTTTACCCCTGAAAAAGCAGAAGCCAAGACAGGTTATTTCTATTTCTGGAAGACAAGGCTTAAATGAGAATATTTGTTTTCTCTATTTTGGCATTCACTTTGTAAGAAGGCACTTTTCTAGAAAACCCAGAGAAAGATTAGTTATTAAATGAACAGTAGCAGCTGCAGCCTGGGTATTACAACTTGCACATCTAGTTGAAAACACACTGACCAATTTCTACCTTACCTCACATAGCTAAGCACTCACAAGCCTGATAGTGCAGATTTCCATAAATATTTGTTTAGAAACATTAGATTTCTTTGCCAATATTGACTACTTAGAGCCACATATCTAATTCCAGAATCAGGCTATCCTTGTTGTGAGTTTAAAATGGTAAACATCATAAAATTTAGAAGAAGCAAGGTCAACTAGAAAGCTAACTGGTCAAGCAAACATTTTCTCACTTGAAAGATAAACTTATTTTCTTTTTTTTTTTTTCCCTTTTTTACCCACACCCCCAAGAGAACTCTCAGCCAGGCAGCCAATCAAAGTGGAAACGTACTTCAAACACATTCAGCCCAACCAAGTTTTCACTGCTGTCCTCCTTGGTGGTCCGTCATATGGAATGGTTTTAATACTTGGAAGCAATACCTTAAGTGTCAGAAAACAAGAACATTTTATTTCTGCAAGAAAGCTTTCCAGTACTACTAGTATTTTGGAAAAGAAAAAAAATTCCTTGTAGTAGATTAAAAGGTGAAAAGCCAAAAGAAATCAGAAAGAATACTAGGAAACTATTCCTTATGGCAAGGTTCAACATGTATCTCAAAGTTGGAGAAAGAGCTATTTCTTGGATATTTATTTCATAATTTCATGTATTTATTCAGTTATTTAATTATTTTCATTATCGGTAGGAAGGAGAATTTTTTAATCTCAGATTTCTAACAGCAGTTGAAGTCTTTGACTATGCATCAAAATCTATTTGGTACCAAGTTATGTTTAAATTACATTGAGTACAATTTCAGAAATGCAGGATGCAATGCACTTTTACAAGATATCACTTGGTGAACAATACAGGAGCCTTTAGAAAACGTTCAATTTAAACATGTCTACTTTTCTGTCCTTTGGGATCCTTCAGAATTATTTGCTTAGAATCATTGTTGAAGATACAGCAATAAATGTGTTAAAGCTACAATGTCCCACTCTATGCAGATGTCACCCTGGTGAATCAGCGTCAGTATTTAATCAGATCTTTTAAAGTATTTTCCTCTATAGTCATAGAAGTGGTAAAAAAGATAGTCACTGAATTTTGAAAATATCCAGCCAAAGAATTTCATCTGCATGTAATTCTTAAATACACACAAAGCAACAAAATATGCAAAGAGGTTAGTGCAGTCCTGTACAAAAGTGAGAGTACAGTCCTGCCAGATTAAACCAGAACAAAATGTACTATCTTGCATGTACAACATGAATCTGTGTGTAATTCTGCTGGGCTGGAGCAGAGTACAGTGTGTTCCTATTAATATTTACTCATCTTTCATTTCAAACTGTAAGCTTGTCATTTCAGATAGCAAATACTTTTGAATATTTAAGTAACAGCTAGTTCTATTTTACTGAGATTACTTACTAACAAAGGAATGAATGATTCTGATTAAACTGGCTCCCTGCTTGAAAAATATCACACACAACAGCCAAAGAAAACCCCTTTGAAACATTCCTGTGTTTGGAGGATGTAAGGAAACTAATCTTGGATCATGACGATGATGATGCTGCTATATAAAAATATTATCCATCTATCCCTGGAAATTTTACTGGCCTGGATAAAAGGAGCAGTGCAAGGGGGAAAAGGGCACACTTGGGAAGATAGGGATAGATGGTTTTCCTGCAAGTGTCTCAACACTGGGTTTTGGTTAGCCAAAAGAACAGAGGTTGTGAGCCACCCTCTTCTCCACCTGCATACCACAGCCTCATGAACCTCTCCCCCACTGTATCTATTCTGTTCCCTTCCATGGAACCAGGAGGAGGAATCACCTCCACAGCAGATCAGATCAGACTGATCTCTTGCTTTAGTGGAGTCAAGTGCACAAGGCTATCTCAATTTTCCAGTTTTATTTTCAATTTTCAGGTGTAACTTAGGATGTACAGGAACACAAGGTCCTTGTAGGGATGCCCAGAGGATAATTACGGACATCAGGGAAAAGGAAGGAATGCATTTCCCAAAGGCCAGCAGCCCTTCACAGTAGGACAAGATAGAAGATGAATTGCTAAAACTAAATTAAGGAATTAAGGTGTTTGAGAAGATGCTGCTGCATTCTTCATTTAGTGATAACCCTCCAGTACTGATTCCATTTCTGTGTTAGAATGGGCTTGCAAGGCATATATATTCCTCTCTTTTTATTCACCTGTGTATTCTTGTCACATTTATCATGTATCAGACATATCCGTCCCAGCTTACAAAAATTCAAAGTCACCCAGTGAAGGATTTTCACCCTCTGGTTTTAAGACATCCATCCATTCATACCAGTAAATGTCAAAAGAAATAGTTGAATAAAACACAGCAAACAAAAAGATCTAGTTTTCTGACCCAGTCTGACCATGATACAATTGAGTTTTGTATTAACATTTCAGCAAAAGTATAATTATAACTGTATATTATCACAAATGTATGATTAATTTTCTAGAAAACCAAGGAAAATAGTTCTATTCACCAAAGAAATCCTGGTTTACTTGCAGGAAGGTAAATCCAGAGATATAGATCAGTTCCCATCTGCATTCAATGTATTCATAACTTTTAATAAATAATGCTTAGGGACTGAATTTTATTTCAAAAGAAACTACTACTAATACAGTTGCTTTTGCTTTCAACATTTTGATGTTTCAGCACCACTTTCAGTTCCAGGAATTCAAACTTAATTTCATACTGCTAAGTGTCTGGGAAGAGCAGGCTTCAAAACTAAATCACATTTATGAAAGAACAGAAGCTGGCTAGATCCTAGATCCAACTCAGATCTCAATGGAATTAATGGAAAACTTTCCAGCAAATGGAATTCTTTCCATCAAATGGAATTGGGCTTGGAACTGGCTTCTGTATAGAGCTATGCTAGTATTTGAGGGTTTTTCAAGGGGATTCATTTTGTTTGTTTTTTAATCAGCTATATTATTCACATAGTCCAAACAGTCTAGTCACAGACTCAGACTAAGCCTGTGTTATATTTGATTTATCATCTTCTCAAAAATGTGCTCCATTAAATGGAAACTATTTTGATCAAAGTGTATAACCTTTATAGTGTTTTTCAACTACTGTCATTAAATGCAGCCTGAGTTGCAGCTGCATTTTACTGTCCTATAAGTTATTGCTTTCCCAGGTGTTTGGTCCAAGGAAGGTCTTATCCAAGAACCTTTTCTGTTGATAATCAAGACTCTCTAGGGAAGCAAAAGTATGAATTATTGTAAACATTTAAACTAAATTCAAATAGCTCACAGTGGCTCAGTATGCTTTATTCTTGTGGCTTTTCTGCTTCCTTTTGTCTATCTGAAAACATTGTCAGTTTAAAGGTTAAATAAACTCACCTCAGTTCTCTCTTTTAGGATAGTGATGAGCAAACTATTTTCTTCAAGTCGCTCCTGCAAGGAGCCCATCTTTCAAAATAAATCTGCCCATCACTGACAGAACCATACCTTGTGATGCAGGGAAAGTTTGGCTCTCCTCTCTCTTCTACAAGGAGTTTTTTTTCTAACAAATTCCCTCCTCTTACATTAAGAAATGTACTGTAAGTGTCTATGAATGTAATTCAAACAGTTTTGATGTGAAATTCAACTGACTCCTGGAACACATTGTGTTATGAGTAAATTTCCACAGCACGCCACACATTTCCTAGGTTTACTTCAGATCTTTTGCCAAGATTAACAGCATTTCTTTCATGTTGCTTTCTTTACATTTATATCTATATTCCATGTTTAACATAATGTTTCTATTGGTCTGGAGAAAGCATTAAAAATTTTTAACTTGAAAAAAAAATTTGTTTCTTTCTATACACTGTTCCATCCATTATTACACTTCCCATTTGTTTCTTTATAATTCACCCAACCTTCCCTGCAAAAACTTCATGAACTAATACAATATTATGACTTTTCACAGGCTGGAAAATGCAAAATCTGCCTAACACTCCTATTTCCTTTAAATAAAATAAATTAGGTTAAGTCAAATAATTCACAGAAAGAACAATCACTGCTAATTCTACATATTTTGCAGACGTAACTATTAACATCTATTAACATATCACTAAAATATTGCTGCTCTTGTCTTCATTACATTCTCTTAGTTTTTCAAAAGTAGTTGTACTTATTATTTATGCAACTAAGTGCCTTAATTTGGATTTTGTGTAGCGTGTTATCATTCTGTAAATTTGATGTGCCTTCAAAAGATAATACACACTCTTCTACTTTAATCTGTTTCACAGCAATTTTTACCTCAGAGTTAGATGAATCAATCAATCTCTATAATTTTCACACATGGCACACTGACCTGGTCATCATAACGGTAAGTGAGGAACTGTTCCCCCGTGGTGTCCTCCAGAAAACTCCCCTGTGGAGAAAGTGCAAACTCAGGCAAGAAGTATGCACCTTGGGACTGCTCTGCCCTTGTCTGGAAGAAATTCAGAAAGGTCATGTTACACCTACTACAAACACAAACAATTATTTTTTAAAATTATGCATATAATTACAAAATCTAGACATGAACTTCTGGAGAAAAAAAAGTGTTGCGTTTTAAGGCATGGTGTTTCTGTGTGGATATTTTGCTGTGATGGAGACATGCTAAATACCCGTAGAGGTTCAAACCAAAACAAGATAACTCAATAGCAGACTAATCTACTAAACCAAAGGAGACCACCTCTGGCTTATCAAACATCACTGCTCACAGAAATTCAAAAAGCAACATTACACTTTCTTTATACACTTCACTAGAGAGGTGGCTACTGCAGTTAACAGGCTTTTGGTTAAACACAATGTACTTATTTTTACAGGAAGAAACAAAGACAGGATCATAGACAAACTCAGCTTAGAAGATGTCTTGGGGGCTCAGCTAATCCAATAAGGTTACCTGTAAAGCCATGACACTATAAATTACTTTCTCATCTTGCAGGAAAATATTACTGGAAAGAAGAAATAGGGAGTGGGAAGAACTGGAGTGCACACAGGCAGTGCTCCATATTAGCTCAGGATTAGCTCACAACTGGGGAAGAGCATTTGAGAACACACTGCTAAGGGAAAGAAAAAAAAGGACAAGGTCTTATTTCAAGCTAGAGAGGAGTTAATTCTGTCAGAATCATAGCTGGTACCTCCAGCTGGGCTGTCTGACACCTGGGCCCTGATTAGAGAAACAGCTTTTGCTTAGAGGGTCTGTGCCTGGCCAGAAACCACAACACACCTGAAGAGAGCTCAGCCAACTCCATCTCACTGCACTGGAGGTCTCAAGGAACCCAGACTTGCAGCAAATGCTCTGCACAGACTCTTCTGCCCTTATTTCTCCTGTGTTAACACTGCCCTGAGAAGCCAACTGGTTTGCATGCTGGAGAAATAAGCAGTCATCTTTTGAATGCAGAATATTGAGTCCAGCTGTGTAGAGAGGGCAGGGCAAGATTAGCATTACCTTCCAAAAGGTTGAAACCTTTCATGGAAGAAAAAAAAGCCTGAAATGTGCAAGTTACTGCTGGACATTTACCAATGAATAAACTTAATAAATAGAGGTGTAATTAAACTGTGTATTTTGACATTTACACAGCAATTTCACATGAAAGCTGGCAGTTGCCATTGCCCAGTTTATCGACTCTTGGCTAGAATTGTACCAAATTTAGGTGCCAGCTAACTAGACTTCTAAAGCAATCAACATAATTTAAACCAGTTTGTGGTGGAAAAGGAAGGTAAGACCTACTGCACTTTCCTGCAGTAAGTTCACCTTCTGAAGCTCACAGCATCTCACAAAAAGCAGATAGCATGTCATTTCCAGGATGGTCTGGAGAAGCTTACAGTGCTGTTGCTGACTCTGTTGAGAGCTGTCAGCTTCTCAGACTGCAAACCCCATCAGTCATGACAGCATCAGATTAACATACTTGGTTTAAGTCATGCAGTCTTCATATAAACTAGAAATAGCTTGCAAAGGACATGTCTAGACTAGGCTAAAGGTCATATTTCAGCATGGAAGACTGAACAAGATTGTAAAGAAGATATTTTTCATCAGGCCTACATACAAGTAATTCACATTCACACCGTATTACCATTACATTTCTATAAAGCTTATTGCAGCAGACATCTCACTTTTAACTCAATGAATGAATTAATGAATTTAACTCAATCTCACTTTTGACCTTATTTATGCATAATTAAGTAATTAAATATGGAGAACAAATCTACATTTGGTAACAACAGCTTCCCCACAAGGCCACCAAAAGAGGTCCACATTTCTGCTTCCTGCTGAACCCGAGCTGGCTGCAGCTGATGCAAGCCTTGACATGTGGAGCATAACCCAGACATGAAAGGGGCTGACATAATCTGGCATCTTCCCCTGGTTTCAGTGGGCTATCGACAGATCCTGTGTGAGGGAATATGGCAGTGATGTAATCCTATGATTTTAGCACAGGGCTAATGGATAAGAGAGATGCATTCTAAATCTCCAGTGGCCTGGGTTAAAGTGCTTATCATTTCTACCTCAGTTTTGCCAGGTGTAAAACAATTACAACACCTACTGACCTATTGTAATGGTGTATTGTTTAGTTTATATTTGTATTATACTTTGGAAAAGAATACTGTTAAGTGCAAGTGATTTATAACAATATTTTGGGAAGATTTGCCTAATTTACAGGCAGAAGACAATCAACATTACCCCACCATACTTCTTAGCTAATTGTACATATCACGCTTTTGCCCAATTTCTCATAAACAAATTTGTCAGTAGGATATAGAGCAATAAACATGCTTGCATTTCTCATCTTCATAATTTAAACATTTAAAATATAAAGTCTTTGGAGATTAATCAGTGTTATGCTTTGAATATAAAACATGCCAATATTTGAAGCTGAAATAGCAATTTGATAAACATAAGAAGAACTAGGGGTTTCGAACATACATTCCATTTTTTTGTGAAAAGCTAATGAGCAGCTAGGCACTTGAGGAGCAAAGGAATGCTTGCTATATTCAAGCAAGCAAAATCTGGCTTCCAAACATGGAAAAATTCAGTGTAAAACACGGATATTGTATAAGGTCACACAAGAGGTTACAATGGAAACTGATTGTCAGCTGCAGCAATAGGTACTGCTACCTGTCTGGTATAAACCAAGTAAGAAAAACTACAGCCAACCAATTAATTAAAAATAAAAAACAAACACTAGGAACACACTATCAGCTGTCATGGCAAGCTGATGTTGAAACCAATGAATTGCATCTGATAAACAGCCCAAACTGAGAAGTTGATGTTAAAAAAATCAAATCTTCAAGTGTCCAAAGAACTCTTTTGTATCCACTCACCAAGGCAGCAGAAGAACATTTTTACCCTGTAGATGCAGGCACCTTCAAATAAGCTGCATGTTCCCAATGCACTTTCATTCATACATTGTACTGAACACAAAATATAATGTTTCCACTTAGTCCATTTTATTCTCCACTGAGGAATCTACCAATGCTTCTTATGAGGCTTTTATATTTCTGTGGGCACTTTGGCTTAAAACATAATTCAAATTTCAACAGTCTGCGGGTTTATAGTATATTTGAGATCATCTCTGAATGACTTAGCTAATCTGATATAAATTCAAGTTTTAAAGTAAAGACTCTAAGTACAAGTTTCAGAAGACAATTACATTTCATGCTAGTGTTTTAGGTCTGTTTAATGGCCAGTTTAATCTCAATAGCTTTAAATTAAATGTGTCAAGTTACAAGTACAGTTAAGATTTAAAGCAGGCATTTTAAACCAGCTTTTATGATGTTAAGCATATGAAGACAGAGGGTGATAACATAGCCAAAGCAGATATAATACTAATCACTACATAAAATTCATTGAAATTAATATATCATATAGCAAGAGAGTATGTATTACCTACTGACAAAAGAAGAAAATATAAAAATTGGAAACAGATCAGTGGTTGAAAATCTTTCTAGTCAATTAGGACATGTAACTTATCAGTCAGAAACTGAAAAAATAAGGTCTTCCATGCTACATTTTTCTGCCTATGTGATCAAGGGGAACTACCCTGATCAGCAGAAGTGGGAAGTTGAAATGGCACTGGGTTTATTCGAGCCTTATGCTGGAGCAGAGCTTTGATCTCTGGCTGTGGTTGCTTCCTCACTCACCACTCCCCACCTGGGTGCTGAAAGACCAAATTACTCTTCACTTTCAATTGCACAGGACACAAAGAATTGCCTGTATCCAAGCCTCTGGTTTTTAGATCTCCTTCCACCAAGAGCTGCACGTTGTTTTTGCTGCTGCCCAGTTTCATTGCTCTGTAGAACACTGACTAGAAGCATCTGCCCGAGTTTCTGGATGTGATGATTTGATTTCATTTTATTATTCAGAGTAAGAGGAATGTCCACTGAGTGCTTCCCAGCCAATACTGCCACTGGCAAGTGGCAAGGCTGAGAAGGATTGAATGTCCACACACAGCCAAGCATCTCCCAGTGTCTGAGCACAGCAGGTGCTGCTGGGGCACAACTTCTGGTTCTGTTTGACCCAAAATGAGTCCCACTGGTACATTCTGAAACCACCACACAATGCAAAGTACTTTCACTGCTCTTTTTTTTTTCCTTGATACCCAGGATTCATGTTAACTATTGTCATCCAGCTCACTTGCAATTACCAAATCACTACAATGTAGAGTTTTTCCTATTACTAGAAAGTTATAATTATTAATCATTGGTCATTTCTTCCAAATTAGAGAGTAAGAATTTCATCCAAGGATTTAAACTGCTATTGTAATTTCAGATAAATTTAAAAATCTGGTTTAGTCTACTGTTCCTGGAGATAATTTGATATTAAAGCCAAGACAAAGCTCAGCCAAACCTTGTAATTGCTTGCTACTATTCTACTTAATCACAGCCACCAGGAGACTTCAAAGTAATTGCTCCATATTTATACATAGAGAGCAGAAGCTTTTGAAAAAGAGCTTTACTAAATCTGAGCTGTGAAGATCAAGAAGATGAGAAAACAGATGTAATGTCTCAAAGAAATGACTTGAACATAATTAGAAATAAAATATTAATATTTCAGGTACAGAAGAATTTTTAATTTTAGTAATTGTTGGCATCAAGAACCAGAACCAAGACAGAAGTAAGAATTCTGTTATATGTATATTTAACACTTAAAAACATTACTTATACTTACATCAGTCATTCCCTAACTATGCCTGTATCCTTGCTAAAAAATTGGGAGAATAATGAGAGCAAACTGGAGCAATGCAGGTGAAAGCTTCAAAATTATCTATTTCAAATGCTGAAAATGACAAATATCATCTCCTTCCTGAAACTGCCTCAATATCTTGCTTTTAAAAAGAAACACAGACAAAAGATAAAAGGTCCAATCAACTAAAGCTTTACAGTTATGCACAACTGCACTACCCTGCCCAAAGTAAATTCTATAAAGAAAGACAAATTCAGTGAAGGGAGTTTGCTTTCCATAGTTTTGTGGCTCTTTTATTAGTTCTTGTTGGAAGTGGAAAATGGGCAGCATTCATTTCCAAAATCATTGTATTAGAGAAAAAAAAAAGGGACGGGAAAAGCAAAATGAGAAAAAACTATCTGTATTCTTAATGACTTGTAAATACATGTTTGTCAGATTAATATGCACAGCAAGTCCCATCATATACCAAAATGTGTGTATTTCCATTTAACTGAAGTTAACTATCTGCCTCCTAAGCCGCTGCAGCATTTGATTTACGCCCCAGGGAAGTAATATACCAGCTAAATAGCAGTTCAGTTTAATGGATTTTCAAGGACTCCTATACAAAAATGTTAGATAGAGCACAGCACTTCAGCTTCATCACAACATGAAAGAGTGTATTTGCAGATAAACAATGTCACATCAACAGTTCAGAACTTTGGATATCTCCAGAGCAAGCAATCCGGATGAATAAATATCTAGTAAGAGTCAGATTAGCTTTTGTCATGGCCAAGATCTACAAAAGCAGCTTCCTAATGCTAGACACTGTGAGACTTTAGGTTTAAAGACCCTGCAAGTGAACTGAGTTTCCACAGAAGCTGCCAGCAGCTCAGCATTTCAGCAGACCAGGCCAATTATTTAATTATTAATATTAAACTAAGAGGCCAGCATTTCAAATAAGAATTAAAGTATAAATGTCATTTCTCCTAGAAAAATTAAGGAGGACTTGGCTGAAGTGAAGTCAAGCAGTTCTTCATAGAAGAACCCTGAAAGATGAATTTGGCTGTCAGATGTCATCAGGGAAGTCACAACTGAAACAATCTGAAACACTGAGTCAAAAGCTCTTGTGGGGACAGAACTAGAGTGGGAGACTCATGGATTTTTCTTCCATGTTGCATGCTCTGTATTACTTAAAAGCAGATTTAAGACATCTGATTTAATCCCAAATCTAATGATTTTTCCTCTCATCTCTCATTCTAGGCCTGCTTGAACATGAAGAAATAAAACAAACTTGGAAAAATGTTCCTCTGAGTTGAAGATACATACAAAGATAAGCAAAAGACAACACTTAAGTATTTTGGATAAGCCACTGTTTTTCCAACACATTAAAATACTGCCAGGAAGCAACTTAGAAACTGATAGTTCAGCTATTGTTTGAAGTGTCTATCACTGAAAACTGAATCTAAGCTGTAACCATAATCATATTCACAGCTGCAAGACAGAAACTGCCTACATCATCTGTGCTGCTCAAACCATCCTGCACCCATTGAAGCACTGGGAGCAGTTCCAGTGGCTGGAATGTGTTTAAGATCACGTCACCAGAACAAAAGTGCTCAGCCTAAACCTTTCCTCAGGCTCTCAGTTTGTACAACCTTATGCAAACTCTGAAACAGGAAGAACAATGGAGATCACTACGTTTTTTAATTAAGACCCCATCTTTCAGTCTTTTCAAAGAAGGACATTTCTACCACCATTTTTCTTGATTAAATGTAAATAAATTTACTTTGGCATTGCTTGGGCTGAAGACTGAGATCAACACATTTTGAAATCTTTTTCTGTGCCCTCTAAAATTTATACTAGTGATTAAGCTTTTGGATATTTATCAACAATTACTTATGTTTTCTCTTGCTATTGTCTGGCTAAAAGATTAAACATTTCACTGAGAGGCTGCAGCAGTATTTAGCCAAAACTTCACTTACTTTCAAAACCCAGCTTGAATATCGGCTTTGCTTCATATTTCTAAAAGAAATATGAACCCTGAAGTTTTCCTTCTTCCAGGGAAGCTTCTCCTAGACTCTGTGTTAGGCAGACTGCCCTCTTTCCAAAGAACTGATCAGATCTGCCTAACATTTGCTCTAAAAAGAGAGGCACCAGCAGACTGAAGCTGCTCCCAGTGATATCAGTGGCAAAATTCCCAGGGACCTCCTCAGAGAACCAGAGCCCAAATCCAAGCATCCCCTGCAATACAACAGTGCTAGGTCTGTAAGCAACACTGCTTACTCACTTCTTTCTAGGTTTATATAAATAAGAGCCAAGGGGGAAAATTCAGCATCCAGACAAGATAACCCCAGAGCAGTTCACTTCCAATTATTGTCAGAAAGTTAGTGACTGTGGATCAGATCCTGCTTTCAAAATGTGCAATACCCAATTATTTCCCCAGGTCTTTAGCTTAGCCTTGGGGAATGGGGAAGGGGCACAGCCATGTGAAGATCCAACAGAAAAGCAGTTTTATAACATATAGATAAAAGCAATCTACACTGGTGAGGTAAGATTCTACCTGCATGTTCCCAAAGCTTGTGCTTTGGGGGCATGGGAATGGTTGGGGGATGTTTTCATGCTTTTTTTGCTTAAGATTGAATTCCCTTTATCAACTCTTCTCTGTGATAAAACAGTGAAAGGAAGGTATACCTTGAAATGAGACAGAAAATACTATTTCATTTAAACTTCTTTTTAAAATCTTGCAAGACAGACATAGGTGACTCAAGTCTTAAAAGATTTTATCACCTCTTCCACCATGCATTCCACTATTCCAGACAAAACCTTTTTATTCCTTATTTAACCTAATAACTGGTAAAATTCTTGACAAAATAAAGTCCTTTCAGTATTATTGGAGCATATTCTCATGGAACTCTTATTCGCTGACAGTTCCTAAGGGTTCTCTTGATCTCCACAGAAAAAAAAAATGCTATAAAAAAGTACTATGAGTTTCCTTAGCAAAGAAACCAGGATCATCTGTAATATTTTTTTTAAGTTCTGTGTTGGAGTTTAACTTGACAGGCAGCTAAACACCACAGATATTCCCTCACTCACCCCTGCAGCAGGATAGGGGAAAGAATCAGGAAAAAGGTAAAACTCTTGGCCTGAGAAAAAGACAGTCCAATAGGACCAAAAAAAAAAAAAAAATTAAATAAAAAATTTGAAAATGTACAAAACAAGGGATGTTCAGTTCAATTGCTCTGTATTTGCTGACTGAGGCCCAGCCAGTCCCTGAGCCCACCCCTGGCCAACTTTCCCCAGTTTTATTGTTCAGTGTCCCCATCCAGCATGGGACTTCCCACTGGCCACTTGGGTCTCCTCTCCTGGCTGTGCCCTCTCCTAATTTCTTGTGCACCCCCAGCCTCCTGGATGCCAAAACAGTGTAAGAAGATGGAAAGTCCTCAACTTAGAGGAAGCATTGCTCAGTAACAACCAAAACACCATGTTTCTCATCCTAAATCCAAAATACAGCACTATTACCAGCTACCAGGTGGAAAATGAACTCCATGCAGCCAAATCCAGGACATTTTGTTAGTGTCCTGTATCATGAACACGATGTGGTGAATGGGTTTTTTTGTAGTTAAACTGACAGGCTGCTGACAACTTCACTCCTTTGCAGGAAACCGACAACCCTGCTTGTCTATGACCAGGATTGCAAGTCCAGTTACATACTGGAGGAGACTGGAAGCATAATCTTCGAGGAACTGCAGATTTCTTTACAAAAGGCAAAAAGGAAGCATAGTTTAAGGTTATGTAGGACCACTGTCAGAGGCAGCTGAAATACAAAGCTCAACGAATCATGCACTGAATGAAGATTCACATTGCTTAAGGAGCAAATGAAGGAATAAAATTAAATGAGAGAGGATACAGGGTCATTCCTTTAATGGGTGGAAGAAGCTTCCACCATGAAGGGTCAAGACATCCTAGTATCTTTAGCAGGTCATGCATTAACACAAACCTTAGGCTTCTCCTCACAAAATATTGGTGAATAGAGGCCTCATAAGAAGAACAAGAGGCTGTAGAAGCCTAATCCTTTCTTAGAGAGATAAATAGCACCCAACTGGCTTGCAAGACTAACATCACCCTTTTCTAATAAATTAATTTATCCTCATTGCTTTCCCAGTATCCAGACTGGGTAACTACTCTAATAATTCTGAAGAAAGGTTACAAGAAAGGTGTGAATGCTTCCAGGTAACCACAAGCTGCAGTCAAACAAAACTCCTCCTAAAAACTAACATAAAGCAAAAAGTCTGGGCAGGAGAAACTTCATGGCACCATTTTGTTAAAAATTCTGCATTGTACTTGTAAAATTCCTCTTTGTTTTCACCTGGCCACAGTGTGGGGTACAGCTAAAGAGTGCTAGCCACCATCAGATAAAACAGGATAAGGGTGAGGGAATGCAAGACTGAACACAATACTTAGTTCCCACACAGTATATTATACAGAACTAAAAAATACACTTAGTTCTTATATACTCGAGTATTATTGTACTATTCATCAAGACATATTGTGTGACCCAAAGTTGTCAATATCCTCATTTACAATGGCTGCTCTCAGGAGAGTCTGGGACTTCTGACTCAGATTTTCCCATTTCTTTTTAATTTAAATTATAGCCTTAATGTTATTAATGTTATGTTATGTTAGTATGATTATTTATATTTAATTTCCTTTTGAGTTTTTTCTTTAATAGTGATATAATTTGAACTGACACAGTAACACGCTTTTCATATACTTCAGTTGAAATTCTGCCTAAGGGCAGTGAAATTCTCATCCATAAGCTGTGAGAAGAAAAAAACTCTGGCACTCAGGAGCCAAACACCTGCTAGAACTAGTGGCAGATCCAGATTTTTAAGAGAATTCCTGTTGCATAATGAAAACACAAAGAAGGGAAATGTGTGGGGTGATGGAATGGTATTAAAACCACGGCACTTAGGGGAAAAAAAAAGAATCCTAAACCGCTATACACTTCAGAGCTAAATGCTGAGGATTTTGACACTGAAGTACAATGAGTACAATTAAAACCTTAGAGATTTAGACATTAGAAACTTTTTTCATGTGAGGAAACCTGAACAGTGACTCATATATTGCAGGGCACTGCCATGCCTTTCATTGCTAATGACAGGGAGTTTTCTCCCTGCCCTCAATCTCTGTACATGTGCTTCTGATTCAGGTGGCAGGGAAAAATTGGCAAAAATTCAGTCCCCAGAACAGGCTGCCCTAGCACTAGTAATTTTTCTTCATTGTATTCTGTTTATACAATATTGTCATCAGCAACAGTGTGGTGTTTATCATGAACTAAACAGGTAGATGAAATGGATGGAATTGTTCTGCTACTGTAAATGACTACAAATTCTCATGATAGAAATTGACCTAAAAACAGGCAAACTCCCAGCCACCAAGAACTGGAATAATTTCTCAGCAGGAAAATAGACCTTTGGTACAACGCTTTTTAAGATCAAATAGCCCAAAACTTGAGCAGGGGAACTCAAGAGGCATGCAACAAAGCAATTTTGACAGGTCAGGAAGATAGAAAGCTTCTGATAATCCATATCTACCATCAAAAAACTTCTCAACAGTCCTGTAAGTGCCACAGGACAGCTTGGGCTAACACTGCTCTTCATCCACCTTTCTCAGCAGAGCACCAAGAGCACCTGCTACTATCTTGTCAACATTTCTTTAAAGAGGGGCTGAGGAAAGGGGTGTATCCCAAAATTCTACTTACAAAGACAGACCACCCTGAATATGAGTGTGAATATTCAAAGTGGTTCTCCTCCCTGTTACCTCTAGCTGATGAATCCTCTCTCACCTGGAAGAAACCAGACTGTAGAGAAATGCCCCAGCCAGATGTTCACTCCCAGGCTCACTTAGGATTTCTAACAGCTCAGCACACAAATGTATTTAACATATGGTGAGGAAAATGTGATTTTTCCACTGTTAGTTTTCCACTACTTCTGATAATTTTAGTGATATTAACCCAGTTCTTTGTCTACTCTTCTTTCTCCACTGCAGTAAGTCCCTTTGCAGGGTTTATGGACTGAGCAGCTTGCACATTGAGTCGGTCAGGCACATTTTCACAATAAGGAAGCAGTTAAATGGTCATGGTTCTGCTGTAGGAATGTTGGTTTAAGGTTATTAATAAGGCACATGAGGTGAATGCCTTTCAACCAAGCACCCTCCACGTGTGCACACCTGTTTCAGCACGATTTTAAAAAGAAATTCCCAAAAGAAACTGTGCATAGCACGCAGTTTCTAAGTCTCAAACACGTTTCTGCAAATACTCTAAAGATTTTAAGCTTTGTGTGCTTTACTGGTGTCAAGAATTCTGACACACCAACCATGAGGCAAAGCATGCTACTTCATGGTAAACCATTTTCCCCTAAGAAATTACTTTTGTCTTATCATTCATCTGCCACTTTGAGACTACTGACAGTGACTTCCTGTATCATCATTCCCACCTGATGTGCAACTGCTGAAATGGTTTCCCAGACTGAGGCCCACTGCTCAAATACTACAACTCACTTCTCCAAGCACTCTAATTTAGCTACATCCAAATCTCAGCTTAACTATTCCTTCAGACCAGTGATGCCAGTCTTGTTATTTATGGTCCATCCATTTTTCAGCTTCCTCTCATTTTTTGCAAGGGAGAAAGGGTGGTTGTTCAAGTGTATTTCATCTTTCTCTCTTGCCAGTGAAAGCATCTCAAGCAGGGCAAAGTTTTAACTGTGTGTTGTACTGGGCCAGACACACTATGCAGCATTAAAAATTAAATGTTAACTAGAAAAAAGGTTCAATAACAGAACAAAAACCAATTCATGCAACTGTGTAAGAGGACATACCAATAATCTGAAGGTTGTTCCCTTCCTGGTCACAACTCATGTACCAGCATTAACTGACAGCATTTCACGTGTACATTCACTAATAAGCCACTACTTAGATTACTCTGCTTTAGCAGCAAACCCCAGGGCAATTAAAAGCTCACATGACAGGCACTGCAGGCATCTGTTCACTGACAACTGTTAAGACTAATGGTCATTAGTCTAATGACTCATTTCTATTCTTCTATCCAATGTGTACAGTAATGCTGGAGGACTGATATGGTGAAGGGGAAAGGGCTCTTACTGAGGTGAGAAAAGACAAACACAGGCCCTGCTGCTGGAAAGAATGAAATAAATCCTCTGATTGAACCAGAATTGCTGAAATGTTAAAAGACACAGCTGAGCAAGTAAGACATAAAATGAAAATAGAAACTGCTAATTCAGAACAGGGTGCTTGCTCTAATCAGGATAGGTTCAACACTACAACTTTATTACCCATCTCCCACGTCCAAAGAAACTTTATTAAACAATTTTATTAAAATTATCCAGGTGATTACAAAAAGGTATTCAATGAACAAATAAAGGATTAAAAAAAACCCAAAACTACAGCACTTAGGAACACCTGTAATTCAAAGGCAAGACATGGTCTAGAGTTCTGGAATTTAAAAATGTATGATGCCCTATTAAATGCTCTGCATTTTCTTCACATATTTTAAGCACCATCTTCCTTGTGACTGATCTCATTACATAGTAATTTTAGTCTTCTAATGGTCAATATTTCAAATGCAACAAGTAGCAAGTATAAGTGGGTGAAACAGTTATCACAGAAAGAAATGGCCCTGTGATTGTGTTCCTACTCACTCATCTTGGATCCTCATTCAAGCAGCTGAGTGAATTGCTTCACTCTGTGTGCATTGCTCTGGGAACTTGGCCCCCACATCCACAAGATGGGATTTGCCAATACATACCACCTGCATGCTGGGGAACGGAAGACCTTCCTGTGGAGGAATATCTTCCCATCCTGTGTGGGTGTACAGAAGCAGATGTGTATGTACAATGGATAGTTCCCAGGACAGATGAACTGAGACATGTCATAAGTCATGCACTGCTTTCCAATTATGATTATCTTTCTACAGGAAATTTAACAGAATAATTTTACTGTGGAATATCACTCTGGAGTTTGCGATGGCATAGCAGATGGATAGTAGGGATAAATGGTCATTTCCTTCTCTTTACCAGCAGTTTGAAAAAGCTAACTAGAGGGAGTGATAACTTTTCAGCAGGTACCAAGTTACTGGCATTTCACTGAACCTACCAGCAGCTGAAACTTGGAGATCCATAACTGAATATGAAGCACAGACTGTAGTCAAGCTATTGAAAAACCTGAAAAACCCTCCTGAGTAAAGGCTGTGGAGGGACTGACTTTTATTGTTGCTGCTGGTACCATCAAACCTCTTAACAACATTTGCTTTGCATGCAAATGAGCAATCAGCTCTAAGTTGCCTTTACAGGGCAACTCATTTGGCCTCTCTGCTCCATCCAAGTGGAAAACACCACAATTGCTCAGAATAGGGTGACTACTAAGGAAAAGCTTTTCAAAAGCAGCCTCTATATACTGAATTCTATAAGAGTACACAATCTTGGCTCTTCCCCTTGACCTTGTCTTTTAAAAAACTGTCATGCCTCTTGTAGGACATGGGATACTCTACTCACTACTTTCAAAACCAGCAAGGGCCAGGGGAAATGTGGAGTCCCCAATGCATGCCTCATGTCTAACCAGTGGTGCAAGATCATCCACTCTTGTATATCTAGCAGCTGCTCTTTTACCACTACCACTTACACTTAAGGTTAAACAGAATTCTTGACAGCACCGTTCAATTTTAAAGATTTACAGAGGGGTACTATTCCTACAGAATATTTTTCAGCTATTCCTGAGCACTTTTGGAAGGATCTGTGGCAATAACCTCCCCTGAATTTTCTTATCCACAGTCAGCTCTTAGTTTGCCAGTACAAGCTAATGTGAGCTCGGAGGCCAACCCTAACAGCTCAGTATCTAAAGCTTTAGCATGGTTCCAGAGTCTCATATGTTTGTCTTTAGCATTCTAAGACTTTTCAAAATACAGACAGAATCCAAGAACAATGGACTGTGCAAAGGGAGGGAAATAAATTCATCTGCCCTTTTATTTAATTGCAGAAGATTCCTTTTGCCCTATACATCTATAACTTCTCAGACTAAAGACAACCACAACACTAGAAACTACTGAAGCTGGAACTCTCACAATCTGGTGAACTTGCAGTGGTGTGAAATATCCTGACCTTACTGATTCAGTTGATCTATTCTTATCCTGCACAATTACATATTTCTTCACATTCTCTACTGCTTTGCAGAGTCTCACTGTTAAGCCATGCTGGAGTTATCTATGGCAGTATTCCTGTTTTCATTTGCACATTTTACAGGCCTGGTTTCCTCTGCACCCTACACAGAGTACAGTGCTGTAATAAGAAGCCTAAACAGCACCCATTTTAAATAACAAGGTCCAAATATAAATCTTAACCTGTGTATTTTTATGCAAGACTGGCTGTGCTTGGAATTATCAGTCCAAAACATCTCTATTTCAGAGCCCAGTTCTTTTGGCCAAGTTCTTTTATCATGATTATAGTAAAAAAAAGCCAACTTGCTGGCCTGAGTCAGGCTGTAATTATTCTGTGTCTTTATACAACCTTTTTATAGTTCCTGATGGAAAGGCTGAAGGAAATCCTACACATTGCACAGGTCTAAAATGTTTTGCCCTCTTGCAGAAAACCATTCAAAAATGGCTGAATGAGACTTAGCCCTTCCTTATATGATTTTTCATTCTTAGAGTTAAGGTAATGCAATGCAGTGATTTCCCATATTTTGTAGTACTCCAGCTTTAATAACAAAGGTAATGACTGCAAATTGTTCTATAAAAATAGAACCAATTTTTAAAAAAACCCTAGTTACCTACTTAAATAAAACCCTCAAAGAAGCAGCTACACAATTTAAAAGGAAGCATGGGACAAAAATTAAATCTCAAATTCAAAAATTCTAGGCCAAGGAGATTTAATATGGTCTCTAAATCTCAAAAAGTCTAAAACTCTTCACTTCTGCCATTTACAAACACAGAGTCATTCCAAACTACCTAAAAGTCATAAGAATCCAAACCAATACCTATTCTAAATCCTCCTGTACTACAACTTCCTGGGAGGCTCACAGTTCTTTACAAGGTATAGAAATTACATCTTAAAAAAATCTAGTAACATAAAAGGAAACCTTGTGCTTAAATCCTCAAGTCTACTATGAGTGGACAAATAGAAACTCAGGGCACACCACTTAAATAAATAATCCACCTACTGCTACTAATTATATTTTTCTCTTCTCGTGTAGATGAAAACAGCCAATTTGTACTATTTTCAGAACAATATTCAAGGAACAGAGGAAGTTATGTACAGCACATTTTAAACAAAGTCAAAATACAGAAATCAAATTCAACTTCAGTTGAGGAAAGTTTTAAAGAAATTAAAGTTAATAGTATAAACCCTCCTTTGTAAATCTCTTCTTATAATTTCCTTTAGTTAAAGATAACAACATATTGGATTTAAGTCCATACATAATATATCAAATGCTTTTTTTTTTTTTACAGAGGATCTATTCATAGCAGCTTGTATTTGCAACATATGCAGCAAATTATACTATTAAACACTTAATCCCAATAAAGTTTAAATTTCACCCCTAACAATAAAGCTTGTACAGTTCTTGCTCTACTTGAAATCAGATTCCAGAAATAAACAATAAGTCATAGGCAGGTATCATGACAATTAATAATTGAACATTTGAGATATATTTGAAATACATCTAATTATGTGGAAATGTTCTGATGAAACATTAAAACCAACCATTAAATTTCTTACAGTTGGCAATTTAAAAAAATTAGAGTAAACCTTACAAAGATGTAAGAAAATATCAGCTAGGTGAGAGCCTTGCAATCCAGCTTACAAGCCTGTGAAAAACATGAGCTGTTGTGTGCCCTCCACAGCAGCCAGGGCTGACCCCACTGAGAGCCCTCTGCAGCTCCAGAGCCTCAGGGAAGAGCTGAGCACCTCACCAACCCTCACAGAAACCCAGAGGGAAAAATCCCTGCTGCAGCAGAGATCCCCTGCTACTGACAGCCCTCAGAAACTGCACTGCTAGGGCAGCTCTCCAAAAAGAGCAACAGACACAGAGGAGCTACACCTGCATTTTAAAGCTGAACAAAACAAGCATCGATGAAGAGAACTGGACACATTTCAACACAAATACCTGCACAGAGTAATAAGTTTCTGAAAGCAAGAGCCGTTAGAATCAAGAATGTCCCCAGAAATCTAAATTTTATTTCTACTCAGGTGCTCCACACATTATTTCTGACTTCACTGGTGTTAATTATGCAGCTCTGAACAGGATTTTTTTTTTTTTAAGCTACTTTTATAAGAGTCAATTCCAACACAAAATCATGCAAGCAGGTCCCTATTGTACAAAACCTATCAGGCCCCTGCAAGCCCCAGAGCAGGTATTCAGCCTAGCAAAATGCATCACCCTTCATCCTGAAGCACCATTCCTCGTTTTTCTCAGCCCTTTTCTTATTCAGCTGTGCAAGAAGCTCTGTGTCTAATTTCTCAGCTAAAAACAATGCTGGATTAAATAACTGTTTTATGCAGTAGCACTCATACAGAAGGAAGAGTCCATCAGGAACCTGCAGGTTTCTAACACTTAATTCACATGAAAATTGGGCTATAGACAACCTCAGTTTTCAATGATACTTTGTTAATGCAATCACATATGCTACACACACACATATTTCCATATAACATACACATAGGAACAAAGTTTAAAATTTCAGCAGTGAATTGAGACACTACACACCTGAAGCAGGGTCTTGTATTTTTCCAGGGTTATTAAATGCTCCTCATGAAAAAGTGTGCTAACTTTTCTCTGCAGGCAAAGGAATAGAGTCTTTGATAGGTACCAGGTACTTCTGATTTCACCTAAAGATGCCAATGTAATTTCTCAGAATACAGATGTCTTCCTCTTCATTCAAATCCCTCTATCCTAGACCCTGATAAAAGAATTGTCCTTCAGTACAAGAACAGGTTAATGGAACTGGACCTCTCTCCTATCAGCTGGGGAATCCCATTATTAAATTCAGTAAAGTGATCCAGTAACATGGAATTCATGAAGGTGTTCAGAACAGTCTGATTTTGGGAAGAGCCGGGGAAGAACTAGCAGGTGCAAGGATGTTGCACTTAGAAAACTCTTTCTCAGGAGACTGGATAGATTTGATGACATGGGAAACTTGGGTTGCCAACTTTCTACATAGTAAATAACTCTGGGAAAATTAATTGGATTAAGAAGGTCAAAGAGAGAGGCCAGCCCATTATTGAAAGAAAATCTTATTGGATTTTGCCAATTTTATCTGAATGATTACTCTCCAGATGAAGAGCTAGTGCCACTTTTTCTTTGCTGTTAGTCTTTTTTTCTTCACTTCTTGGCTCACTTCTTTCACAGACCCATCTGGAACTAAGACATCCCATTAGTGGAAATTTCCCACAGCCAAAGGGTTGGTTTTGTGCAGCCAGCTAAGCTTTCTCCACACTTAGTGCAGGTTTTCTTGAGAGAAGATCACCCAAACTCAGCATCCTTACTCTCAGAGTAAGGCATTCTTGAACAGAATAAGACAATGTTGGGTGGTAACAGTGGAACCTAAAGGTTGGCTTTGACTATTCTGAGTCAGATATGCACATTACTAGTTAACTTTTGCATAATTCATTCACATTTTGTGCCAGAGGAATCTTACTCCATGAGTTAAATTTTATTCATAGCTCAAGTCTACATTCAAAATAAGACTGGGCTATTATGGAAGCAAAGACTTATAAAAATTGAAAACTCCCTTTGAAACACATGCTTTCCAGTAAGTGCAGCTAGCAAAATGCAAAACACGGTCAACATTCCTACACCATGATGTCAATTTTATATGCACAGACAAAATGCTGCTACATGTGAAAATCAGCTCAGTCTTCCTCACTGGTGGTGTACTCATGTCTCCCTCTTCACTCTCAGAATTGCACCATGCACTGGAGATTGCAATTCCTTAAAAGGTTCAGAGATATCTTGTGAAAATAATAATTCTGGCAAAAAAAGACACATTGGTTTTTAAAAATTGAGTTTCCACATTCTGCTTCAGTTCTCCTGAAAAACAATGCACATGCTCTAAGGACCAGTTTTGATGTTTCCCTCTACAGCAGTTCAGAGACATTCCTGCCAACAGGGGTGGACAGTAACACCTGATAAAATGGTCTTCAGTGACACAAAAGAAAAAAGTGATGTGTAAAAAAACAGAAATCACTTCAACTCCTGCAAGTTTTTTTATAAGCAACATGAAAATTATCTTTACTATCTCTGCTTTTCTTTCCCCAAAGAGACAGATACAGCCATTTTTTCACAAAAACAGCTGCAGGCAACATTTTGAATGCCATCTGTCCTTAGCAGTTATACGATGAGATGGACTGATTCACACCCTACAACAGGAAATATGATGGCAAACTAGTTAGCACTAATAAAATTCAGCCTGGGCTTGCTTCCTGTAGGCAGGTCTTACTCCAGAAAAACTCCCACTGATGTCTCAAGCAAAGTGTCTGCAGACTTCACTTGTTACTCAAGTTGAAGTAGAAAGCCTGAATTTTACAAAATAAGGTCTCACTTGTGACACAGTAACCTCATGAAGGATCTTTTTCAGAACTGAGATCTTGTAGTGCCTGGAGGACAAGAGCCATCATACTATCACTGATTCAAAGTGAGCTATTGGCAGACAAGGAGCGATAAGAAACTCAACAGTACAGCTGAACAAGACTAGGTCTTTTCCTCAGTGCTCTCAAAGACTGGCCTGAACATTTGAAACAGTAAAAGAGTTTATAATTCCCACATTTCCCCCATTTCAAAATAGTGGCATCTATGTGACACATTACAGATAGATCACAGAGGTCCAAATTCAGCAAGAAAAATAAGCAATTACAAACAAATGCATCACTGATGTCTGCTAAGGGTATAATTCAATCCAGTTCAAAAGATCAGAACAAAACCCACATGTTTTGTTATTCCAACTAAGGCCCTTCTCAAGATGGTTATCTACAGGAAGAAATTTTCTCCAAGAAAAGTTTAGTGTTCCAAGAACATCTCTGTTTCCCTTGGAGAAGTCATGCAAGTTGGGGTTTTTAAATTAAAATCAAATTATTAATTTTTTATTTATGAGTTAAACAACATTTTCCCTTTTATTGTCACACTGCATAAGGTAAAAGCTTTATAAGTTTGAGTGTTAAGAACAGGTGATGCTAACAGGATATTGGAAAGGCCCATGAGACTTACAACATTGAGTAAAATGTATTTGCCACTGATCTAATTGCTCACTAATTTTCAAATCTATTCCCACCAGATAACTAATGGCATTTTAAGCCCAGCTCCTGGCATTAAAAATACATTTATAGTTCCCTCCTAGCAGAAGATAAACAGCTGCATGGTAAAACCCCATATGTTAAGATAGCATTCTGGAGGTTTTCCTTATAGTTTTAACCAACCTATTGTGTTCCAAATTTAACTGAAAGAGGGAGGAAAAGGAAACGGGGAAAGCATTTGGGTGTGCAGCTTCACACTGAGGGGAAGGCAAGTGCTCTCTCATGCAGGGAAAGTGTCTGGAATATTTGTGTCTTACAGAAGGACTGATCACATAATCAAAGTAGAACTGAAGCCAAGCCATAGTTAGTAAAATATCAGAAACTCTCTCTATTTATCTTCTTCAAGAAAATACTAGTGTTTGTTTAAAAACAAGAAGCTATTCTAGCAATTAAGCCTGAATTTCCTTGCATACTTGAAAAATCATTCTGAAATTCTAGCATTTGAAAATATATCAGAAACATCCTAAAAATGTTTGCATGAAAAAACAATAACAATATAAAAATTTAAAAATATATATTCTGGGCAGACACAAAGAAGCTCAGAATCTAGGCACCTATTTAGGTTTTGAGCAAGTTCTATTGTACAGGACAATCATACAGATAGTCCTGAAGTTTGGAGCACGTATTTCCTTGTTAATTTTTAAATGATGATTCATACGTGACAGTACATCTAGAACTGGTTCTAGTGCAATGATGCTCAAGTGTAGCCCCAAAGAACACCAAAATTACCTAAGAACAGCTGAACTGATTCAGACCAAGGAATCATCCAGTCTACCAGCTTCCAACATCAGCCAAAAAAATATGTATGTCCAGGGCAAGAATGCTGCAATACTTTCCTGGGCTCATCTTCCCAGCCTGCCAGGGTTCATCTCTATAGTATTGTGGATTTTCCCAGCACTCATCCTGTCTCCCCTGACATCCATGCAACATTTACTCAAAAAAGTATGGGAAGGATTGCCAAATATCATTATCATTACATGGAAGAAACCCACATTCCATTGTTATCCATCTCTCCCCTAGTAGTTTTATTTAAAGGCACTCAGTTCTTACACTGACAGAAGGAAGTCACCAGCCTAACCTTTCTACCCCATTCATAAAGGGATCTGAACTGCATACAGTGCACCAGCACAGACAAACCAGGAATTCCTACAGTGAAAGGATGACACTGTGCTTTGTCTTGCACCTCCCTGTCACATCATTTCCTAATGTTCAGTTAAGCACTGTTAACTGCTGGTCTATGAAAAGACTTACCTGAGAATCACCAGTCTAGAGGAAACATGTCATTTGTTAGTCACATAAAGCACTTTATAGTCATATAAATAAAGTCATAAAATCAGGGGTGAAAACCAGAGCCTGTTCAAGCAGTCTTATCAGTTAGAGGCTTTAGCAAAATCCCCTACATAGCACATAGCCCATCTCTCCAGGGATGGATGTATTCTCCATGCTGCTTTCAACAGAAGTGTTGATGAGATCAGCTGAAAGAAGCCATAATGTGTTGCATGTACCTGGCAGTTTACAACCAGGATATTACCTAACAAGCAGCCAATACTCAAGACACTACTGTGCTGTTGGGTCTTTCAGCCAACATCCATGTTACTCAGCCAGGGAACAGTTTAAAGGTATCTGAAGACTCAAAATAACAAAACATCAAATGAGTAATGAGACCTTGAAAACATCTAATAAGAGAAGACTCTCAGGAGAAGACAAATCATATATTAGCATATTTCATTTGTTATACATCCACAGAGAGCCCTGAGCATGTTCAGCCTTCTGCTTCCACACCACGAGAGGCTGCAATAGTCAGAAAGCAAAGAAAACGACCATCAGAAGAGGCAAATCTGAATTTATCAGAACCAGTACCTGTCCCTTCACATTCCTCCATGCCAGTAGATAGGCTGGAATAGCCACATATATAAGCAGTGAAAATGCAGCAAAGACAGGGGGGTGGAGTTGGTTAATTTCTTGCTGAATCAGCCAGCTGGGAATAAAAGCAGTTCCTGCAATCTTCTCAAAACTTCAGCAAGGTGCAGGCCAGGAAACACTTATTTCCAGAGACAGAGGAAATACAACCCCACACTCTTCACATTCTATAGCAGTGCAGGTGTGTCCATGTCACCTACCTCATTTGTTCAAACAGGCAGGAGATCAGGCAACTAAAACTCTCCTCTATAACTTGATTTACCATGCTCTGAGCCTCTATAGATCCCTTCCCTTATATACACTGTAAATGTCACCCTGTTTTGCTTGCAGGCACTAACAGGAGACTCCATCCTATACATTTTAAGCAGCTTCAATTTTTGGCAAAGCACCTGATGATAGCAAAAAAGCACCATTACACAAACACAGAATTACATGATTCTACATAGAAACAAATGTTCCACTTATTTAATGCAACAAATCAGCCTCATTAACCAGTTGGGACCTCCCACCAGGACACCAATGANACTATTTTGTTGAGCTAACTTGCATTCACTGTGTTTCTAGTGCATCCAGAAGCATGACAAACTGACAATTCTTTGAAACCACATTTCTCAAAACAGACTGAAAATATTGTTCCTATTTTCCCTCCATAACAATGTTAAATCTAATAAATACAAAATTAGAAGCAGAAATAACATTGTTGCTAAACACTTTATGTAATATTCTGTCTGGAAGGGATTTATTAGACCAAGTTCTCAAAAACTGCCCTCCCTTTATAAACATGTGACACTTGTAGTTGCACTTCTCAAATATCAAATATGCACTTGAGTACTAGAATCTACACACCAAAAACCTAGTCTTTCAAAAGAATTTTTAGGGTGAGAGTTTTGGCTTAATCAGCTAAATATGATGAAAAACACTTATCCAGACTTTTTGGAAGTGCCTAAGGCACCTAATGCCTGGCTCCCATTAGGTTAATTGAAATTGACCTTGTTTTGAAAAATCCAGCTAAGCAATTACCAATGTAATTGAAATTTACCTTGTTTTGAAAAATCCAGCTAGAGTACTTACCAATGCATTTGAGTACTTAACAGTGTTTGTGTTTAATGTCTCAGGTCTTATAAGTCATCAAAGAGTGAGACTCCACAAACCCGTCTGAAAACAGTGTTCTATTTGCATTAATTTAGCACTCTTGTGCGGCTGTCATCATCCAAAAAGGAGTCTATAGAAATGTCTTTCTTCCTACAAGCTGGAGTGAGGGCTATATTCCTCAGCTAATATCAAGTTCTCCCCTTACAGGAAAGAAAGCTATGTGCATGATTTCAAAACCTGAAGGAGTTATTGTCTATCACTGAGAATAAAGTGAGTGCAGAGAGCATATCAGAACTGCAGTGCTGTACAGTTCCTGCATGGATCTTGGTAGTCTCCCTGGAGTTACCATGGCTATATCCAATGAACTTTCTGGAATGTTGTGCTCACTATCAAACTGTATGTCAAAAACAAACCCATTCTTTCACCATGCATAAACTGTCCCATTTTGTGGAGATTTTTCCTAATAAGAATTACACTGCAATTGTTCAAGTGTGACTGTGCTGGACTGTTCAGTCACAGAACTATCATCAGTATTATTAACTTTCTAAAACTGCAATAACACATGGATTTGACTAAAATTTGACTGACATTTGTACAATGTGATATAACTCATTCCTGAGATGTCTTGCATAGACTTACAACACCAACAACTGTAGAGGCCCAATTATGAACCTGCTTCCACTGTCACTGAGTTCAGTATACTGATTACTTGATTGCAAGCCATATTGGAGCTTCTGGGGACTCAGGTGAGCATGGAGAAATGTTTAAAGAAAAGCTTCAAGCCCAAAAACTGAATATAAAGACAAATATGTGAACCTACATGTTACAGAAGTAACAGCAAATAAACAGAACTTCAATTTTAAAATATATGGGGTTTTTTGAAGCAAAATTCATTATTTTGGATGGCTAAAACTTGAAATGGGATGAAGAGTAAGAACTTTAAAATCAGTACAATCAATCACATACATTTTCTGTGATGCAAAGGCAGGAATGGAATTTGGTTCACTGTGTAAAACTGCCACCTCAGTGCTGTTTATGCCCCAATTTGGTAAGGAATATGAAGGATGCAGCTGCACCAAGCAGACCTGAATGAGTAATCATCAGTGACTGAGCATTCAAGTGCCTTCTAAACCAAAGATCATCCTAGAGCCATTCCTTTGTTTCTTGACTACTCTGTCAAGAGAAATTAGAATCCACTGGAAGTTGTTAGAAGTTATTCCTCTTCTTGAGGCTTCTCTAAGCATTCCAGACTCTTGGATATCTGGTTTTGGAAACAAAAATTTGCAGCTGATCTGCAAACAAGCAACTGATCTGAGAATTTCTGCCCAACTTTTCAGTGTAACTTCACAAGAAATTATTATCATAACAAATAACTTAGATAGTAAAGGGGTGCCTGCATTGATGACATCTGTACTCTTGGTTCTCTCCCACAGCTGACTTTAATTTTTTATGACACATTTAAAAAAAAAAGTTTTCATACATAGTTTGTGTCTCAAGTCACAAGACACATGCATCAACTTTTCAGGCAATTCCACTATTGGATTGTAAACTGGGGGTAACAGCAGTTCAGATTCTATGAGCACTGGCTGAGCAATCATTATCAGTCATAAATTTGAAGCACATTCAGAAACTTATGTTTAAGTTTTCTGGTAATTCAGTCACTGAGTTGCAACCTTGTCAATAACAATGAATATTTTAAGTCAGAATATTTGTACAGAGTCTCAGATGTGTTATTTGTCTTTAGAAGCAGCAACTCAATCTTCACACTAAGAATAAAACCACAGGCCTTTTGAGGCAGATGGCAAAACTCCAGATGGGTGCAGAATTGCCACCTGCCTACAGAAACAGAAAACTGCTTCAGATTTAATTCAGGACTTGCCAATCTCACCCTGATATTTCTGATTAAGATTACTGAAGATTTAAGAATGCTGTATGGCATGCAGTTCATAATCTATTTTCTGGACATCAGTGTGCAATACATTCAGCGACTGTAAAAAAATAATCCAAAGGTTTTCCACCAAGATGGTCTCCAAGTCCACTATGTCATATAATGGACATCAGATTTTTGGCCTTGCAAAGCTCAGTCTTAAAGACATTTACTATGTTGGTAGTTTTTGGCAGATTGGTTATGGCAGCATCATTTTGAAGACAATAATGTTTTCAGTATGTATATCCTTCATTTCCAAAATATCACAGATAGTTAGAAAAGACCATAATGCAGGCAGGGATTGCAGGAACATAAATCACAGAAGCAACCAACAGTTTATTGAATGAATATACGACCTATAGAAACTTTCCCTTCCATAGAAACCAAGACCTAATGCTTCTTAAATATCCAGACATGGTGTCTTTGCTGTTACTCCCTCTGCACACATTACCAACCCCATGCTTTTTGGAGGCAAAATGTACTGACTTGTAGAGGGTTTAATTTGGACTATAGGAACCTAAGAAAATATCAGTGTATTCCTGATTTGAAAACAACATACCAGAGAATAAATCTAAAATGAATCCAGGTGTAAAATTCTTGATATATATTTGCTCATACAAATCTGCTGGCTATCACTTCTTCCTGCCAGTAATCCATTAGTAAGACTATAAAGATATACAGCCCTACATTTCATAACAAATATAACAGCATCTAGCTGAATGGTGTAATAAAATATCATCACAAGATTAAGAAAGAGTTTGTTACCAGGCTGAACATCCTGCCTTTTCAATTACCAATATGAAGCAATGTGTCCTCAAGAGATCACTTCCAAACAACAGAACTGGGCTTGGACACTTCTTTGTTAGCTTAACCCATCTCCTAAAATCTGTAGAATTAATAGCTCTCCTGCTACAGCGTAAGGAAAAATGAGGAGCCTTTTAAACAATATTTAGCAATAAATTCAAGGCTAGGGATGTAGTTAACATTCCCAAATACACATAATCTGTAGAATATACCAACTTCTTTGGATAAAGTTTAGATCTTTAGAAACAATGAGTCATTCCATGTTACTGCTACCATTTGATAGACGACTATCTTGTTTGTTTTCAAGAAAAACATACATATGTAATCTGCTTCTATTACCACTGACTTTAGCCTAATGCAGCTCCATTAATTTCATTTATATTGGCACACACAAGAAAAGGTCAGTTCTGTACTTGCAAAAGAACATGGCCAAGCCTTACCCATAACTGATCTCTTCCTGAGTGATTTATGTCACTGCTCTTGGTCACAAAGCAGATTTAACAATCAGGCAGCTCAACAACGCTTAGGGGTAAACTATTCCCTGGGATATCCTTGGAAACCTAATTTACCAACTAGTAGAGCAACTAATTGGCCATTGACAAAATAATTTTGTCAAATTTGAGAGACAGCACATCTGCAAGGGCAGAGAGAACTTTGGAGCCCAGCTAAACACCACACTGCTTGTTACCATCCTGTGAAGAATCAGAAAGGACTCCAATAACCAAAGTTAAGTTCCATTGCTTCTCAGGAACAGCTACCTCTTTTCCACAACTTCTCATGTTAAAGTTTTCTTTGCATTACATTCATACCACATTCCCACCACATTCTTTTTAAATGGTCATTTTTTAAATTCTGTACCTGCCTCAAGCAGGATGAGATTAATCAATTGCACATAAGTGATATGACATAGACTTGTGACCTTGCCCAGCATCCAATTGTTTCTAATTGATTAGCTCCAGACATAAGCACTTTAATCGCCAAAAACAACAGAAGTGGAAGTTATGGTACAATATTAGGGTAAAATGACTGTGTGTGGTCCATTTAGTATAGCCCCAAGCAACCAATTAAAGAATTAATGGTTATCGGATACCAAAAATGTTATGTTAAATAATATAAAATATCTTTAATGTGCCTATAATTGTGATAAAACACCTAGAACTTAGGAGTAAAAAGGCCTCCTACAAGATTGGGGTTAAGTGCTAATGACTCAAATATGCCAAACAGATTACAGTATTTTAAAGGACAATCAAGACCATAAAATTTGACCTGGATTGAAGTGTTCATAAAGCTACTCACAATAACCAATTGATTACTACAATGTGTTTGGGTTGTTTTTATTATAAAGAGACAAGTGAAGCTATGCCAAACCATTTGTGGAGAAGAGGAAACTATGCCACTACTGGTTCCAGCTCTGCAATAAGAAAAATATGAAAGAAAAAATACATGAAAAATTCTGTAAAAGAAAAAAATGGTCCCTTCATAATCAAAAGGCCCAAAACTAAAACTGACATTTCCCTTCTCTGTGCTTCTATTCTCATCTTGAACAGAGCTGTTAGGGGAACTGCATTAACTATTTTCTGAGAGTTTTATAGGGCTGGTTATTACAGCATCTCTCATCTGCTTGCACACAAAAATACAAGCTGAACAGGCATAGCAAATCTGAAACATTTCTGTCCTTGCAGAAGAAACATGCTGGAAAAAAAGGAGATCCCACTGAGGCCTATCTGCTATGTGTTGAGTGCACTGTGTTTTACTGTACAATTAATACAGATGTAAATTTTTACTTTAATGACAAGCTCTTTATTCAAGTAACCAGTGTACTGGTTAGCTGCAACCATAATCCACAGGGAGGAGGTGTTCATCAGCTACCAAATCACTCACAGCACACAGAGCACTGAGCAGTGCTACTGACGATGCACTGGAGCCCCATTCCCAGTACCTTGGACCTCAAAGTCCACCATAAACTGATCACAGCTTACTCAGCTGTCTAGTACAGTCTTCCTCAGTTCTTCATACTCCTTTTTATTTTACTTCTGCCTGCTACATTCTTCTTCAATTCAAAATTCGCCAGGATGTATGTGTATATAATGCCCAGAACATCAGGCTCCATTTTTCAGCATTGCAATAGTACAAACAGTATACAACACTGATTTTGTTTAAAGATTTTACTTTTTTTTGTTGAAAACTACTATAATGCTTCAAAAAAAAGGTTACTATTTCTTTTTAAAAAACATTTCTCAGTTTATTTAGCCATCTTTCTTCTAAGGATTTATGGATTTGTGTGTATTTAAGACTGAAGAATCCTTGAAACGTTTTGTGCTGTGGGAACTATCAGTATAGAGAATGACATACTGTAACAACATCTCCATGGAATGCCAGCACACCATATTTCTTGAAATACTCACTTCTTGGAACTGATCAGGCTCATGTGTCAGGCAATAGATCAGATGGCAGCTATGGTTTTTCCTCCATGGTTCCTGTACTCATTGAACACTTGGAGGAAAGACTTGGGCCACCTTCCCACTTCCAAATGCTTTAGATGTTTCTACCCAGGTATTTCTATAACCCTTGTCACTTACAGAACCTTAACATTTGTCAGGTGCCTAAATTCCCAGAGGCTGGGAACAGCTGTGCTGCCTAGAAAGACCCATGGCATCACACATCTGGCAAGATCTCCCTTTGGTCAGGCTTTGGTAAAGTCAGGTACAATATATGGAGCAAGAGAGAATATTAATTTCCCACGTGGATGTCTTTAAAAGTCTGGTGAAAGGAAAACATTCTCATTGGCAGACTTTTAATTACAGAGCAGTTCCTTCAGTAGTTCTCTGTTTTAAAACAGTAATGCAAAGCATGCAGCAAGATCACCTGACAGGACTAGGAATGACAACAGCAACAAGTTCATTACCTACCTGTAGATGAGCATAGAGAGCCAAAGCAAGCCAAGTGATCTCCCAGGACAGCCCAGTGGCTCTAGGGCTGGCCATCCTCATGCCTTGAGGCTCTGCTGAGAGAAATTGTTTCGAGTTACAAACAAAATGAAGTGGGCTCCGCCAGAATTTCAATGACTAAAGCAAACTGGGCCGGCCGCTGGAAGCGGTGCAATGCAAACACCGGAGGGCTGCGCTGGCCAGAGCAGCAGGCGTGCAGCACATGCCATGAGCACAGCCTGCAGGGTGAGGCAGCTCCAACCAGGGCACAGAAAAGGACCAAAGTCAGAGGCTCCGGGAAGCTGGCAACAGTGGACAAGCTTGATTATCTCCTGAATGTAAGAGAAATTATCAAAATGGGAATCCCTCCCATCTTGATCTCTAGAAGGTAAAACCCAAGGAGCATAAAATTTTTGATTTACTTTCCAGCACTTTCACCCACTCAAAGATGAAAGCACAGCCCTGTGATTTCAGCAGTCTTTTGGACTGCCTTTGAAAGCCCAGAGACTAAACAGTAAGGGCTTAATCACAGTTTAGGAAGGAAAAAAAAAAAAAAAAAATCAATTTAGCGATCATCAAAATTACAAGTCCAGCATAGGCTTGTCAATTTAAAATTGCCAGAAACCCCATCATGTAATAATATTACTAATTCTGGTAATTTCTTGTGTCAATGCCCTTTATTGCCTTAGATTATACACTAACAGAGTGACCTCAAAACAGCGCAAGTTTTATACACCCCGATACACACACACAAACAGCCCTCCCTCCCCTCAGCCACCACCCCACAGTGAATTCAAACTTCTCCTTCAAATAAAGTACTCTTTTCTAAAAGATCAGGCGTCCCAAGGAAAACCATCTATCCAAAGAGTTCCTGCACCTGTCAACTGAGCATAATTAAGATTCCTTACAGAAAGAAGCGTTTTATTCCCTCCCTCCAAAAACATCCTAAAGATCCCCTCCCTCCCGAAATCATTAGCACTCCTGGACGCTTTTGTCATTCAAAAGTATCAACCATGACAATAAAAGAAGGAAGACTTCTCTTTTTTCCCCCGTCCATTGCCGAGAGCCCCAAGCGGCCGAGCGCAGCAGGCTCCGGTATTTCCCAGGTGCCGGGGCCCGGGCTCCCCGAGCACCCGCGCCGCCGCGTCCTCCCGGAGACTCCTCTGGAGCGACCCCGGCCCA
>WEIU01008943.1:640506-706381 GCA_013389925.1 Aegithalos caudatus
GGCCCGGCCCGGCCCCCCCAGCCCCGGCTGCGGGGGCACTGGCGACGCTCCGATGCCGGGGGCCGAGACCCCGGCAGCCCGGGACCAAGTGGTTCGTCTTCCCCCGAGGAGCAAAAGCTACCGTGAAGTCAGCCCCCGAATCTGATACAAAGCAGCTTCCAAAACCGCAACCATCCTGTGTCTCATCTGCAAGTAACTCTCGCTATACAGCTACAAATCTGCTCGCACACCGAGTAGGGCTTTAATCATGCTGCCGTCCACAATAATTTTAGGTTTCCTACTGTAAATCTGGCGAGTATGTCTCGTACGACAGCTTTGCTCTCGTTCTGCCTCTGAGCTTCGTGCGGCTAAACAGGAACGCCAAAATCCTCTACCTTTGCGCTACGGCTTCCACTGATGTTCCAAGCGTTCGCCGAGTTCGCTAAGAGCAGCACGTAGAGAAAGGGCTCTGATCCCTGCCACTGAAGTTAAAAATATGCTCCAGTGGACTAAACATAACCGATGAAGAGTTTGTTCAAATATGTTGCACTGGAAACTTTTCCAATCTGTTTAGGTTTCTCACCAGCACGGGAAGGCGGCTCCTCTATCGTTAGGAACAGAGTGCCCTCTGCTGAAACCAGGCTGCAGAGCCCGGGACCGGCAGCAGCGAAGGCTCGCTGGGACCCCGCAGAGACAGCAGCGCTGGCCCCTCCGAGCTCACAGGCTGCTCTGCTTCAGGTGCGCCCGGACACCTGGGACAAGCTGTTCTTCCCAGCCCCTACAGTATGATAATAGGCTGTGTAACAGGCAAGAGTGCTGCTAAGGACCCGATCTCCTATTTTTCTAATACTGCTCAGCTGAAAGTGTATCAGCTTCCTGGAAAGCCTGGCTTTCCATCCATTTTAGTTGCCATAGTTAAACAGTCCTTTTTTTCACTTTGACACCAGTTATAACACTGAAATTATCATCTTCCAAAATTATACACCCTTGCAAGGCAGCATATAATTCAGACTTGATCACAGTTGATTTTAAAGCCAGAATTTAATCATTAGACCATCTAATGTAGAAAGTACATTTTCCTCTGCCAAAATCATGGAGATTAAGCTGACCCTCCAGGCCTGCCATTTCTTAGGAATGTACCCAGCTGGCACCATTCTTACTTAGAGTATCTTTTCTCTTGTAATTAATATATGCAAGTGTTATAAACAGTTGTCCATCTGCAATAAATTTAAGTGTAGAAAAGTTGTGTACTAGAAAGCAGTCTAGATTAGCTTGCATCAGATTCAGCAACTCAAGCAAGGCTGCTGTTTACACACACACCCCTAATTCCTCATGTGATCCTGGTCCAGGTTAGAGATTCTATGTCTAAATTTTTACAGCACATATGAAAATGGAGAAAAGCACCCACAAGTATTACCCACCCCCAGGGAGATTTCAGAAAGCAGCATTACAGTAAACAACGCAACTACCTTGTGGCACCTGCCTTGGAAAGTAGAAAGCAGGAAGGTGTTACCCCAGCTGCTGAAATGATTTAAGTGTTGTTAATTTCATTCTCCCCCACAATCCAGGAGTCTGATTATGTTACATTGAAATCATCCCTTTTGCAAGATGAGCACCCAGAAAATAGCAGTATTTGGAGAACAAACATAGCCTTAGCCTACTACTAGGAACTACACAGGGTTTTGGACAGCACTTTCCTTTGTGAAACACAGCATCTTCCTACATGAATATCATTCTCATTGAATCCTGATTTGTGTTCTTTTATCCAATTTAATTTCTTCACCCCAGCCTCACTACACACTCCTGCCACTTTACTCTTTTCTCTCCAAACTTCCATTGGATCTGGAAGCTTTGAAATTTTGACTCCTGATGGAGGTCTTCATAAGCTCTTCTGCTGAGCCACGCAAAAACTGAATGAAACTCAGGTGTCCAGGCAAGATTTGATTGAAAACAAGCACTTCAAATCTCACAGCACCTGCAGCTCCATAGCAGACTCCTTAACACACACCCTAAAGTTAAAAGGGCCACAAATTTAAAGGTTCTGGTTGCCCAATTTTCATACCTGGAAAAGTTCAACAGCAATTCTGCAAAAGCTAATTAACCACTTGAGTTTAAAATAAAACATCATTTTCTAAGGAAATATTTTACTTCCTTTTTGCTTCTTCTTGTTTGTATGGATTAAAAACTCTTCAAGGCAGAACTCCTGTTCTTTGCCTATTACATTATGTTTACACATCTCTGGTCCAGTATCAAGTGCTTCAGGCATTACCTTAGTAGCAAGTTTTACTACAGTCTTTTAATTCCCACTCATGCCACATTAGCCCAGCAGAGTCAGTATAAGATTTTTGAATAACAAACTATAGCAATGCTTTTAACACTCATTTAAAAGTTCAGATGTATCTTAACACTCAGTTAAAAGTTCAAATGTATTTGTCTCTTGCTTTTAGCATGGCTTTTTTATTCCACATATGCTTTGTTTTTGCTGGTCTCTAAAATATGCATAATTTAAATTACATGGAAAATGACAACTCTAAAGCCTTTACTGTTCATAAAATTGTGAAATATGGACATTTGCACTTATTTTATTGAACACAACAGCAATGTCATCCATCTGTACAGCTGGCATGGGCTCTCATGAGGAAGAGGGTTGGAAACATGCTGGTATTACCCTTTGTTTTACACAGACTTAAGACCATGTGTCTTCACTATCAAACATAACCATAAAATATTCTGTAATTTCTTGATTTATATTCAATTGTAACAGAAAATTTCAGCTTACACTCAACAGTAAAGGGAGAAGTGGAAGGGAAAAAAGATTCTGCAAGATATAGCTGCCAAAAGGCCAAACTGAAAAAAATCTCTGGTCTGGCAAAAAAAACCCTCTGTTAAATCACATTATAACAACCAAAATTCGCTCCTTGAACGTTATTAGAAAACCCTTATATTGAAAAGAGAAACCCAACACTTCTCTTTGCCCCAAAATGAGAGGTAGACATACCTTTTCAACAGATGCCATTTTTATATAATTATTTCCCCAAAACAAGTTAAAGAAAGAAAATCTGGAGATCATGGAGGCCATTCTTTCATCACAACAAAAGTCTTTACTACTCAAGAGAAAATATGTTTGGCTAAACTACAAATTTAAAATCCATTGAAACGGTGCAGAACAACATTTGGCTCATAAATCAGCATTCTGAACAACGTATCACAAAATTGGAAGTATCCTGCAGAGGCCCCATGCAGAAACTGCATTTTGGTTCAACGTCTCAAAGTTATCAGTAATAGAGGTGCACCTGATTGATTAATGAAAGCAAAATGTTAAATTTCCTGTAAGTAGAGTAATGAGAGCCCTGACACAGTCTAATCAGTCCTTTGGCCCTGTACTGTATGTGCACAGGATGCTTGTTTACTCTGAAATAACAAGGCCTCCAGGGCAGAGAGCAATCACACACTGTCACCCTTCACAAGTAGGTTGTACCCTATAAAGAGTAAAGCCTCTCTGAGGATAAAGGTACAAAGTTCAGCCACAGCACCCCGTCTTTCATTTCTTGGTGTTATGGAACCCATTGCATTCCATGTAGATCCTTGCCCTGGGCTTTAGAAACAGCTCCAGCAATAGGGTAAGTAGAAAAAAAATCCTCAAGGCTTACAGAAAGAAAAACTGCTTGTGTATAGACCTAAACATTATAGAAGAAAAGTACCATCTCCCTCTTGGTTTGTGTTCAAATGACTCTAGAATGAACCAAAACAATATATTCAAATAGCCACTATTTCAAGTATTTGAATAAATATTTGTTCTTTCTTGTCTTTCAAATTCCTTTTTGTGCTTAAGCAAAACAACTTGTGGCTCATTTGCATATTTATGATCCTCTACAGTAGGAGCAAAAACAACACACCTTCAAATGGCACAAACTTACTTTTCGGCCTAGTTCAGAGCCTTAACTAAAATGTTAGAATCAACATTTTGAGATACTTAAAATACAGTTATATGATCATTTTGTGGGTTTTCAAAATACATTCTCAAAAGGATTTAGGTGGTTATGTTGGGCATAATTATAAAATATGAATTTGCATAGATAGAAGCTGAATGCAGATAAGGCAAAATGAAAAGTTTATTACAGAGGTAAAATAACTTATCTACACATAACTATGGGTTAATATTCTTTCTAGCTTGCAAAATAACATAACCCAGTGAGACTAAGTGAGACTATGGATATGGCATATTGAAGTCCTGAACGTGTCTGCCACTTTCTTCTCATGCACCAGTGATAGTGACCTGTTTTCCTCATTCTGTGATGGCCCTCACTTCTGCAATTGTTAAAGATAAAATGTTATTGAGTGCTATGTGGAAGAGGCAACATTTGCTGAATAAACAGAGGCTCTGAGGAAATCAATTACACTGCAAGTCATGGGCAACAGACAAAGGTCAGCAGGACCTGCCCTCTCTGTAATGGCTCACTAGGGAAGAGCAAGAGCAAAGTAGGTGGCCTATGTGTTACAAGATGATTTGTGCATGTCACTACATGAGCATCCACCACAATGCACAGCAACATGGAAATGGAAAACATAAGGAAGGAGCAAACAAGGAGAAGGAATTAAAAAATAGAAGGTTGGAAGAAACATATGATACATCATTGGGATGAATACTAGTGGCACACAATGTGAGGTTATGAAAAAAGATGAATGCACACTTCACCATGCACCTTCAGACAGCCAGCCAGGGCACAGCAGTACCAATACAGACTGAGTAGCAACAGCTTCTGTGTTTGTAGCTGAGAGCACAGTTTGGTCACTGGCAGCTGGAAACCAGGACAGCCTAAGCAAAGAATTTGACCAGTGTCACCTACAAAAGACTATTATCAGGTGTATTTTCTACATTTCATATTCTACCAAACAAAATCTGTTGTTTATTTTGCACCTGGTAAGGCCACAAATAAATTAATTTTTCCCCTGTTTCCAACTTATTGGCTGTTGTTCCAAAGGAGAAAAAAATCACTATAAGGCAACTGACTTGTACTGCTTAATTTAACCAGGCAAATAGAAGCATAGGCTGGAGTACTGCAGAGGAGAAGCACCTGTGTTCTGATGTGTTCTATAAAGACCTTTCCCATCTCTGTGTACTCCCACCAATGACACAGAAACTGCCCTTTAACCCTTCTGGTGGGTGATCTCTAATTTTCTCATGGAAAAGTACCTATTCTGGGACTGTTATCAGGCCAACAGAATTCAATTTGTTCTCATTAGCTCTGGCCACATGAGTCACTACCAGCTCTCTGTAAGCAGACTGTTTAGGAAGGTACTTACTGATACATTCCAATGCCTCAGGGTAATATAATTTCCAACAGTATTACTGGTATACCTAGTAGTTCCTTAAGGTATTTTACTGTCCAGTAATATCTTGATTTGTTTCCAGTGAGTGTTTAGGAAAACACCCTCATAACTCACAGAGCAGAATAATATCCAGAGAAAAACAAAATGCTACACAATTTTCCATTATTTATGCTCATTCTGCATCTATGCCAGCATTGTCACAATAGTAAAGCCTGACTGCTTACTGTGTACAACCTCAAATACATGAAACCCTTAGAAAAGTAGATACCAATTCAAGCATTTTCAAGAAAAAAAAAAAAAAAAAAAAAAAAAAAAAAAAAAAAAAGTGTAAAAAGTAATATTACTATCAAGAAACTTCACCTTACCTAAGTATGCAGCAGCCATGGCTCTAAAAAACCATCATCCAAGGAGTAGCAAAGTCCAGCTGCTTCCCAAGTGACAGAGAGCCCAGCAGGAGGGCAGGAGCCACACAGACTGGGGCCCTGTCCCACTGCTCCTAGGTGGATACAGGGGCTAGAGGGGACAGCCAAGGCTGCAGAGAGCCCAGGCAAAGTTCAGTAACCAGGCTGACACAAACCAAGTCAGAAAATAAGTCCATGGGCACCAGAGCCCACAGCTCAGCAAGACCACAAGGGAGGATAAAGTGAGGGCTGAGGGCCAGGCCAGAGCTTAAATGCAGCTCCAGCAGCCGTGGGCAGAAGCCTCAGCTGGGGCTGGTCAAGGTCCTGATGGCTGTTAGTGCCCTGGGAGCCCTCACAACATTTTGGGACCAATATGGACACATTGCTTACACCTGGATGGAATTAGCTAGAAGATTTCTATAGAAAAGGATAACAAAAAGTTTACTTGATTTTTTTTTCCCTGCTTTTTATTGTATTACTTCATTCCTGTTTTCTTTTTTCACCCCATTTAACCAACTCAAGATTAAGGGCTTACTAAGATACTTGAAAATATCGACAATGTTTTTTATTCCAACTTTGTGACATCTGCTAATGCCATCTAAATCTCCCATATCTATATTTTAGTTTAAAAGGACTATTTGTAGAATAATTTTTACTGTGATTTATTCTGGGCTATGTACCTTTTCCCACATTTTTCCCCCTATCTCTTAATCCTGGAACATTCCTGATATCTTTAAACTTGAAACAGTAGGAAAGGATGGCACAGGCTTATCTCTGCAGGAATTCCTCAGCCATACTTGTGGTCTAAGCAATGTAGACTATCAAAGAATAAGTCAGAAAAAAATGTCACAAAGAAAAGAATCAGCAACAGATTTCCATTATGCTTTTCTTAAGTTGCCTCCTTCTGTTCTCACACAGTGAGAGTAGGTAAAGAATACAAAAGATAAAACTAGCTCAAACTATTTTTGAACTATTTCTTTCAGATGTTTTTGTTTGCATTATTGCAAAGCCTTGGCAGACAAGAAAAAATATTCTTAGAATAGCAGATTTCTTGCTTTGTCCTGCATCTGTTCCAAAACCATACAATATATTTGAACAGCTGGCCAGTAACATGCAATGATCAAGCATGGCAATGACACACAACCACAGTGTTCTTTGTAGAGGACTGAGGTTTCAAAGCTGAAATGAACCCTCAGATGTATACATCTTGGCCTTAGAGGTACATGTTCAGATTTAAACCATTCTTGCCTTTTTTTTTTTCCTTTGAATTGAGCTTTCTTTCTATTGGCAATGAAGGACAAACAAGTACTCATTATATCAAAATAAAATGCTGGAACAGCTCCACAGGAAAGAATTTCCTGGTGGTGTTGTTCAGACGAGAACCAGAGAGGTTAGTCTGGCTCTATGTCCCTCCTATGCTTCACATAGCTTTAGAATTTTGAATTTATGTTTTGGGTTTTTATAAAAATGTGTAAAGATGCTCAGAAAAAAAAAAAAAATCTATGTTGTGGATTCACACCTTCATCTGTATCCTTATCTACTCTGTAACTTTGTATCCAGAGGTATAAATTACTTTATTCCACCTACAGTCTTGGGATAAACTATGTTATTCTCCTATGTTACCTTTCTGTCTACCTATAAAGAATAGCTTGAATTTATGCCTAAAATCTTTTAAAAAAATCTATTTTTACATTTAAAGAACTCTAAGAGGATACCAAGACTATTTTTCTATGTAGGAAATAACAGCTTAAGCTAAGATCTTAATTGACATTTCTTGTAGCTGCTACAACAAACTCTGTAATTTACAGTTATAGTAGTGTCTGAGATTTTGATGTTCATATTGAATGAGTTTTCTACAGCATCTGCTCTCAAAATTGAAGTAAAAAAGAGTAAATTAATTAGCTGGTGGAGAAAACTGACAATTATCACTGTTCACATCACTACTAAAGAAGTGCTGAAGCAACCTTCTTACTAAACACTGAATTTTATTAAATGTAATTAGTGTAAGGCTTTACAGACTGTTTCACACGTCTTCATTTAGGTTCTCTTTCTACCTCCGTTCTTCCTTTTGCTCACGCATCAGCTTTTAACCAGAACACTATATAAGTGGGATGGCTGACAGGAAAGCTAAAAACGCCCACAGAGAGCAGCACAAAACCCGGTTATTTTCATCGGCTGAAAATTTTGCAAAAAAAATCCCAGACACAACAGGCAGAGCACTGACGCAGCAGCATGCTGGAGCGTGAGCATCACTGCAGCTGTCATGCATCTTCCTAAAGCTGCGATTTTGGTTTCGCCCCGACCCCTTGCACCGATCTGTGAGAACGCAGGGCTGCGGTATGTTTTTCCTTCCCCGCCTTCTCTGGGCAGCACCATTGGACTGATAAGATGCAGGAAGGCACATGTGAAACATAAAGCAGAAGAAAAATAAATAAAGGCGGGGGNNNNGGAAAAAAAAAAAAAAAAAGGGGGGGAAATAAAGTGTTTTCTACAGGGCCGGGCTGGGGTGGCCGCGGGGCGCAGCCCGAGCCCTTTAAGCTGCCCACCCTCGGCGGGGCCGACGGCAGCTGGAGGCTATTTATACCGGGGCGGCGGCGGGCGCTGGNCGCTCCATGGCCGATCCCACGCCGCGGACCCGCGGCCCAGCCGTCGCCGCGATGCCGCAGAGCCCTACGCGCATCTCCCGCCTGCAGGAGAAGGAGGAGCTGCGGCAGCTCAATGACCGCCTGGCCGTCTACATCGAGCGGGTGCGGGCTCTGGAGGCCGACAAGTCGGCGCTGCAGCAGCGGCTGAGCGAGCACCGGGAGGGCAGCGACCGGGAGCTGGGCTGTCTGAAGCTCCGCTACGAGGCGGAGCTGGCAGACGCCCGCCGGGCGTTGGATGACATCGCCATCGAGCGGGCCACGCTGCAGGTGGAGCTGGGCAAGATTGGCGAGGAGCACCGGCAGCTGCACGCCAGGTCGGTGCACCGGCCCCGAGCAGGCCTCCCGGCCCGGGGACACCCCGGGGAGCCGCCTCTTCGGAGCTCCTGCAGGGTGAGGGGAAGGGGATGCTTCAGGCAGGAGCGCGTGGGTTGCGGGAGGAGTGCGCGGTGATGTTCCATGGATGTTCCGTGTCCAGGTCATGCAGGTGTGATAACCCCGAAGGTGTTGCCCTCTGGGGTTAGGAGGTGTTTGGATGCCCGTTCCGAAGGTGTGCTGGGGTGACGCTACCGGGTGTCTGCGATGCTGTGGGTACATCGGTACCTGCTTGAGATGGGCATGGGCCTCCTGCAGAACGTGGGGTGCTGTGTGCCCTTCTGGGCTATGAATGCAGAGCTGCATTGGTTTGGCATCACACCTATGTTTACAAACACTCAAGATGCTAGCAAGTATCTAGGAAGTTATGGAGCAGTGGAAAGAGTGTTTTATATGGATTCAGAGTGCATCTTTTTTGGGCTGTTTAGACTTTGCCCAGAGGGGAATATAGAGAAAAGATAGTTTTGGGAGCAGTGTGGCTTACCTGGTCCATGTTGATACTACTCCGAAGTTTTCCTAGTTGTTTTTAAGTCTGAGATGAGCTGCCTGCTGACTTTCTTGTAAGCTGAGCTTGACTTTCTTGTAAGCTGTGTATCCTGAGGCTGGGGTCATCCTGTCTGGGCTCAACAAGCCTGGACAAAGGCAATGTAAGTACTGTTCCATCCTCCTGAAGGAGGAAGGGGTGTGTGAACAAGTGTCCAATCCCAACAAAGCTTTCCCTATAGAAATACACAACCTACGAGCACTGGTAGTTACTGTAATGCCCCATTGTACCCCTATATTAGTTATAGACTTATGATAATTTGGATGTCCACAGGTCTCTTACATCCTGTTATAAACCTGTATCAGCAAATTTAGGCACCAGCTTCTTCTTTAAATGCCTGGAGGAAGTATTGCCCCTTCATAGACTCAGTAGGACCCAAGTAGCTGTGCTAGATGGGAGTAAAACGTGCTTTTACTGTAAGCTTGTTTTCAGCTGCATAGTTGTTGGGCTTGTCTGTGTCATGCTGGGTTTTGGCTCACAGATCTGTTTCATAAATCTAACCAGCCACTTGAGTGGACAGTGAGAAGAGGGGTAAGGCCTGTTCTAAAACTTTTCTGCTGCTCCTTGTGTTTGTATAACTCTGGGTTTGTTTGTAAAGCTTTAGACTTGGCAGATATGCAACCCTCTAGACTGTTGGGCTGGGTTTCTTTCCTTTACAGTAACTAGGTTTTAGAAGTGGTTAAATTTACAGCCTATGGGAAGGAAATGATAGGTGGTATTGGTATTGGTTTCTGAAAGGACTAGACTGAAGTCCTAATATTAATGTGTGTTGTATCTGGGCTGCCTAACTGCAAATGTCTCAGATGACTTGGAACAAACTTTGAGGGTATCGTGTCCTTAGGTTTATACACCCTTTAAATAACCTGGTGGCTGTTTGACTCTTATAGAATGAAATGTCACCAGATAATTTCCCAACAGCATTAACTACTGGCTTTTATTAATCACTGATTAGGAGACTCAAGGTTTTTGACAACAATAAACTGATTGCGTTTGGTTTTTTCTTACTACTTAAACAATGGTGACTGGAAGCAGGCCAAAGATGTTTGGGGAGGAGGAGTTGTAGATAAGCATATTGGTTGAATTCAGAGCCTCAGGAAGGTCAAAGCAACTGCAGTAACACAGCAGAGAAAGACAGGACCAGTTCCTTTCTGCACCAGAGAGTGTGGATGTGCATTTTGCTCCTGAACGTGCCAAACACAGCGTAGCAGCTGAGGCTGTAAGAATGAATTCTGTACATGCTGCTGACCTCCTTGACAAACTGGAGTCTGTTTCAAACATACCTGAAATCTTTTTGTGAAATTATTTAAATTCTCCAAATCAAGCCTGTGTGACATCCTGATTTACAAGGAATGTGATTGGCAGTGCCTCAAAGTTTTTGCTTGTAACTGATAGTCTGTAGGCCACACTTAGCTCTGGAATGGTTGGTATAAGGAATGTTGCAGAGTACTGTAACTATCACTGCTTGCTGCACAGGGGTGTAAAGTGCTGTTCTGAACCCCGAACTTGGATTAAAAGGGTAGTAAATGTCAAAGTCAGACTTTGTTCTTAAAGGCAAAATGTCTCACTCCAGGGTTCTTTGAAAATAATATTTTTGAGGAAAGAATCCAGGAAACCTGAGCCTGGCTGTCAGATGCTTACATTGGAAAGTGAACTGTTAAAACAGATACTAATGGAATTTCAGATTTGCACACTTTGATTGCAGAATGAAATTTATATTGTTGTAGGACAAATTGTCAATATTATGTAGTGTTATTTAATAATACATACTTAATATCATATCTAATACAGTAAGTGGTAGTGGTAGCAGAGACCCCAAAAGGAAGGTGAATAATACTTAGAAAAGAAAGAAGCCTTAAATGTTAAAACTACAGTACATTATCTTGTTTTTCACTGTTAGTAGAGCTATGTTTCTCCTAGAGTCTGAGTAAAGAGTAAATAACTTCTTTCACAACACAGCCAACAAATGCCTCTGAAGAGCAGAGCTGGAAAAGGCCTTGAGCAAGCACCTGATTGTAGCCACATGCCCCAGGCCTGTGCTGGAACCAGCCATGCCTGCATCTCTTCCAGCAGCTTTTGTGTAACCCTTATTTTAAATTCCAGATGATGGAGATTCCAGAATATCCCCCCCAGGCAGTGTGCTCCAGTGGTGAACTGTCAGTTTCCTCTCCCTAACATCTAACCCACGGATTCCTCCCTGCAATTTAAGCACGGAGCTTCCTGTCTTTTCCACAATAGACAAGAAAAACAGATTCCCTAACTCTATGCAGCGGTTCTTCATGTATTTAAAAACTGTTCTGTCTCTTGTCACTTTTCACTTCTCTAGACTAAACAACCCTTAGTATTTTCCAATCTTTCCTTCCAGTTCAAGCTTTCTAGAGCTGATCAATCCTGCAGAATTACTTTGGACTCTTGCCAACTGGTCTCAGTTATCCACTGGAAAACTCATTGTAGGAGTTGACACAACTTTGCCACTTGGCCGAACTGATATTGCCAAAATAAATTGAGAACTTCCTTTACTCCTTGTTATCTCAAATACAAGTTTTGAGCAGGGACTCTGACTCTGGATACTGGGCAGGCAACTGCAAGGGTTTTACAAGTTGGAGCAGTCTGGGGAATTGTTACCGCGTCCTTCCCTGACAGGAACTCGCTGTGGGCCCTTCTCGCACTTCTCCACTGTGGTGCCAATGGCAACGGAGGAGTGTTTGGCCATCCAGGCGGTGCCTGCGGTTCCACTGCCTGGTATCGGTCTGGAGATGGTCTCGACTCTGAGAGCGAAGCTCCCCTCACCTGCACCTGCACTGCGGTGTGAGGGAGGGGACGGAGCCGCTGGCGGCGGTGGCTGAGGGGCTGCAGGAGCCCAAGCCCCAGCGGAGCAGCTCCCCGGGCTGGCCCGTGGCCTCNCCCGCGTGTCCTGAGGCGCTCCCGGCGGGGCTGGGGCCGCCTTTGCTGCGGGGGTGTCCGTGAGGGACTGTCCGGCCCCGGTCGCTGAACAGCCGGGGGCCTGTGCCGTCCCTTCCCTCTCCCGTTGGGAATGCCGTGGAAAATAGCTGGCTTCCGCATGGGCTGCGCACTGAACGAGCTGGAAAATGGGTCAGGAATCTCTCTGCTATAACAAATTATGCTTGTCGAAGCGCCCTGTCTGGTTTGTTTTGTGCTCTCACCGTGAGCCTGACAAGCCTCTCCTGTGTTTAACCGCGGACCCCTCTTAAGGGAAACACTGAGAACAAACTCTCCCTCACTAGGTGCACTTACCAGTGTAAAACTCTCCCTTGTAGGAATTCCAAAAAAGAAAGTGATTTAAACGTGGCCCAGGCTCGTGTGAGAGACCTCGATGCCCAGCTAAATGCGAAGGAAGCTGATTTAGCAACAGCCCTGAATGAGAACCGGACTTTGGAGAATGAGCTGCGTGAATTAAAGGATCAAGTACTCAGTGTAAGGCTTGCTGTTGGAATCTGAACTTTGCTTTTGCTCCTGCAGCTTTTGCTTGATTTTCCTTAATTAGTTATTGATATTTAAAAGCACAGAAAGCCTGGTTACTGTCAGTGACAGGTAGACAAAAAAACTTCCACAAGGTTGTTGACAGCAAATGCTACTGATGGTGGTTTCCTTAAAACTTCACCTGTTGTAGGTACCTTTAATTCTATGACTATAGGATGTAATGTTTCTTGTTCTAAAGTCAAAGCAAGATGAAATGAACTGCTGTAGTCCCTATAGCATTCTCTAACGTTTTAGGGAAGTGTGTAATACTTAAAGTATATATTAGTTTGTCAATGTAGGCTGTATTTGGAGGATTAAGTGTCAAAAAATTATATTAGAAGTTAGAAGAAGTTTGGAATAATTACAGTTGTAAAGGGGAGAAACATATATGGATAGTATAATTGATTCATCAGAAGTCTACTTTGAGGAGTCAAATTTAGCTGGTGGGATTAAGGACTGTTCTGTATTTGCCTTGTGGGAAATCTGGTCTACAGAACAATTAAATAGGATTCTATCTGTTGCTGATATTTGGATCCCACTGACTTCAAGAATTTACACAGAGAAATTCTTATTTACACAGAGAAAGAAAACCTACTTCACTCTACCAGTGCATTTTGATTGCTGTGGTAATTAGGTTGAATGACCTGTAACAAATTGGCTGACGAATTTGAAAAATACCTCTGAATTTTGATAACCCTGTTGTCTGTGTTTTCTAGCTGAATCTGTCACTGGAGGATACTAAAAAGCATCTCCACAGTGAAATGTTGAGGAGGGTGGACCTAGAAAACCATATGAAAACTTTGCAGGAAGAAATGACGTTCCAGAAGCACCTTCATGAAGATGTATGTTTTAGCTTATTAACAAGGCATCTTTTTAGGTGTCCATGATCCCTGGATGCACTTAAAGCCCATCTTAACATTGCTTTTATCTCTAAAAAGGTAACTAGCAACCTATGGCAGCCCATCAGCTCATAACATCCACCTAATTAGGAAGGCTCAAGAAAGTACACAGCCTCATGCTAGCTGGGATAGTACCAATAGGTATCTGGGATATGACAAATTTCTTAGGCTGCTTTTCTAAAGATAACTGAAGTTCCAATATATTACTTTGTGTGATAAGGCATATATTAGTTACTGTTAAATGATTCCAGATGTTTGCTTGAAGCCTAAAGTGAAGAAGTCTCCTTTAAGCAACTTGTGTTCCCAACTTCCTTAACACTTCCCAGAGGTGTCTTTGTGGGAGAACTCAGTACATATAACTAAATGAATAGTTTACATATGAATGTAAACCCACTTCCTTCTCACTGGCAAGAATCTCAAAGTGTATGGTTTGATAGAGAATTCTAATTTTTCTTACCAACTGCTATTACTTTTTGAATAAAACAAGAATAAGTCAAGTAACAGTGCTTAAAAAACCTGAACTGTATATGCATGTATCCTGAGTAAAAAAAAAACCCAGAATCTATCTAGTTCAAAGAATGAGTCTTACAAATTAAATATTTACTACATTTATTAGTTTAACCAATGGTGGCAGTGAGGTGGAAAAACAATGGTGAAGCAGCAAGGTGGATGTGCCAAACTTAATGGATGAATAAGATATGCATAAAGATGAATTCCTGTGTACTCAATGATAAATCTGCTTCAACAGGGAAGGACTTGTGAAGCTGGTACACTAAATCCAGTTTCAAACTGTACTGGCTTGCTTATTCTCTGAGAAATTTCTTCTCCTAGGAGCTCAAGGAGACAAAAAGAGCCCATGAGAGCAGGATAGCAGAAGTAGAATCTGGCCGTCAAAGAGAATTTGAGAGTAAGCTCTCAGATGCTCTGCAGGGGCTTAGAAAACAACATGAAGAGCAAATTCAAGGTTACAAAGAGGAGATGGAGCGAACATTCAGTGCAAAGGTGAGTTTCTAAAAGATGAAAATAAAACAAAATTGAAGTTCTCTGCACCTTGACATAATTAAGGTCACACTGACATAGACAACTGACAGATGTAGCCCCTGCATTCACTGCAGAGCTTCTTGGCATAAGTTTTTATGGAATTTCGAAGAAGTGTCAAATTTGACAGTAGGATTTCTGCAGACATTTGATCCCAAACAAAACTGGTTCAAGCATAAATGCAGGGAGTGATTAGGAGAAGTTGATAATATTTCAGGCTTGTGACAGATTTAGGACCAAGGTGTATTATCTTTGTATTAAGAAACTTCAGTCTTGAATAAAACCTAACTTTTACTATGCACCAACTCAAGGAATTCCTTTGGATGCCTGTGTTTCTGTTTCCACTAAAAATTATATAAGTACCTCTTGAAGGAGCACTTTACCCTTTCTTGGGACATCTCAAGATTGAGGTATTTGTAGAGCAATTCAATGCTGCTTGTAAATATGCAGGAACTCTTTAATAATAGACCTTTTGGGGAAGAGTGATAATAGTTTGATTTGTGCACCCAAAATGCTGCAGCTCTATGCTTTGACAAGCAGCTTCTAAATATATTCTCCATTGGTCTTCTGGAGAATCAATTTACTTAATAACCGTACAAAGTCCTCATACATTACTAACTAAAATATCCTAATCCAGAAATTTTCAATACCTGATTATTGCTGACTTTTTCTGACATAAATGTCAAACTTGTGTAAACCTCTCTGGAAAGCAATAAAGAACTTTCTGACCTGGATGTTATTGGTATCTGCACATTTCAGTAAAAGATAACTATTTCCAGGTGTAACAGGTGAAAATTATTTGGGTTTTGTTCCTTATTTATGATATATGCTAATGTGCAACTCAGGACTAACAGTGACTTATCCACAGGTGGAGAATGCCCAGCTAGCTGCAGCAAGAAACAGTGAGTTTGCCAATGTTGCTCGGGAGGAGCTGATGGAAACACAGAAGAGAGTTGATGCTCTGCTATCTCAAGTTAATCAATATCAAAGCCAGGTTCTGTCTTCATTTGTATAACCTTATAATTATTTCTATTTACTCTCAATTCAAAATATTGGCTTCTTCTCTCTAATCTTCACTTATGGTTTGATTTTTTTTTTCCCCCTCCCCTTAATTTTAGAATGTTGCTTTGGAGAGCAGAGTAAAGGAGCTCCAGAATTTGCTGGATTATGATCGTGATCTCCATCGAAGGCGGATGGCTGAAAAGGAGGAAGAAATGGTACAAGCTCAGAAGCAGGCACAAGCACAGCTGGAAGAGTATGAGCACCTCTTAGATGTGAAACTGGCTCTAGACTTGGAAATAAATGCATACAGAAAGATGTTGGAAGGAGAGGAACAGAGGTAGGCTATGACAAGACCATTATGAGAACTTGCTTCATTCAAGACCTCTACACTAACTCTTTATCCTTCAGAACGTGGGGGGACAAGAAACAAACATTAATATAGTAATTCAGTTACTGAAGCATCATCTTCTGTTAATTGCATTTATATCCCACATCTACCACATGGTATAGTGAGATGAAGTAACTTCATAAATCCACTTGATGGAAAGGTCCATTAAAGCATTCCTCAACTCTCTCTAAGTTTTGTGCTACATCTTAGAGATAAAGAACATTCAAGTTCCGTGAATGAAGCTGGGAACTTGGATCACCTTGTCTATGCAGATGTGGTATCTTGCATGCATGGTGAGAACATGAACTCTCAATACATGCTAAGAAGAATCAAAAACTTAAAATTACTTTCACTGAAGATTGTGTCTGTTATTCAAAGGAATATTTAGTGCAGTTGTGAATCTTCTCTTATTAATATAAGCTTGCTCTGAACTCTGGGGCTGTCTTCCAAAGTTAACAAACTGCTTAGCTACTCTTGCCAACAAAAGTAAAATTTTGTATTCAAGACCCCATGGAAAGCTTGGCTATAGGAAGCTGCTAGGCTTGGATGTAGTGGGAGGGTAGGCATGAGAAGAAACAAAGCACATCAGATACTCAGGTGAAAGTTATCTGACTCTCTTCTAGGCTAAAGCTGTCACTCAGTCCATCTCCACGCAGCACAGCAACCCAAGCAGCAAGTCAGGGGCGACGATTCCTGCATGGGAAGAAAAGGAAAATCAAAGAAACCAAAAAGAGGGAGCATACTGCTGCATTTAAGACTGTTCATGTTTCAGCTACTGGAAATATATCTATTGAAGAGATTGATGCAGATGGGAAATTTGTCAGGCTTAAAAACCACTCTGATGAGGTACTTTCATTTGCAAGTCTGCATTGCAATGTGTGACTGCTGTTAGCTTAGTGACAGACTAGAGACTGACCTCGTACTGCAGGTGCTCTGTTCCCAGGGCTGTCTGGGAGGTGCTTTTGGGTGGAGCTGCAGGGGGTTCTGTTATGCAGAAATCAAACACCTTCAGCTGTTGGTCATCAGATTCAGGCTAGCACTACCAGAAGTACTACTTACCCTTGATGAATAGGGTGCTTTAGTAAATTGGATAAAGATGGCTTCTCATTAGACAAAAATACTTAAAATAGCTAAAAGGTTGAATAGAGTTGGTGATATCTAATCTATGGCAGAGGGTTTATCTGGCCAACTAGCTAATTCTTCCACTAGTTTGGTTTGCAAATCTAGAGCGATTGGAATACATCAGGATTTCAAAACATATGGCTTGTAGTTTAGCCATTTCAGCCTGAAATACAGAATATGACCTATGAGGTTTTAAGGTGTATATATATGTATATGGAGTTGGTAGGTGGCTGTGGAAACTTCATTTATCAGAATCTTCCTGGTAAAGAGTATCATGACCCTCCTATTAATGGAAAGTAAGAATAGGTGTGACTTAACTAAGATTAATCCTGAAGTATAGGGAGGCTTTAATGGAAATGTGGCTGCTTCTTCAAAATTGTCAGATACTTGTATGCTACATGAGTGGGATTAAAACTGGCCTGTGAGTCTGGAAAGAACCTTGTGTTTGAATTATATGGTGCTGGTCTGCAATGGTGACAGAAGTTTCTTGTCCCACAGGATCAACCTCTGCATGGCTGGGTGTTGAGACGACGTATTGGAAGCGTGGCAGATGTTACTTACAAGTTTCCTTCACGGTTCACTCTTCAGGCAGGACAAGAAGTTACAGTAGGTATTGGGTTTGTGAAACTTCCTCAGAGCTCTGTTCTTGTTAGATGTCAGTAGAGATTCCTGTAATATGGAAAACTAAATAGATACTCCAAGTGTCTAAAGAACTAAAGCTCTTATTTTATGTGGAAATAGATGTGGGGAAAATCCTTGAAGCAACCTGATCTGAAATGCTAATTACGTTTTCTTTAAAGCTTGGACTGAACTTGGATCATCCCAGACTGGAGTGTGCTCTAATTGTAAACAGAATCACAGTATTCTAGTCTTTTCTTAGGGTTTCACATACTCCTGTGACTTGAAAAAAGTTGTGCAGAGCCTCATACTCTTGCTAAAATCTTTAGCCTGCTCCAGATCAGCAATGCTGAGCTCATGATTTGTAGTACTAAGTGAAATACCAGTTCTAAGTACATATAGATGGTGATCAAAGAGCTGAACTCTACACTTGCTACTCCAAACTGTGGAGGAGTTTGTCCAACAAAACTAAAGTGACCCCAGGTGAGAGGCTCTTGCACACACAGATTGGTGCCCTGAGCATGTCTGTGACTGTGGCTTAGCTCTGTAACTCAAATTTTTCTATGGGCAACCAGGGCTACCTCTACGTTGGATAAAGTTGTTAGCAGCCTTTTCTGCACTGTTTTACAGTTTTCAGCTAGAAAAATTTCACCACCATTCTTGGTAGGCCTGAAAAAAAACTAACTTGCCAGGGATTGCAGTGCTTCAGTTGTTTCTCTTACTGGATGTCTTTGGTACTAAAATACTTAAAAATTATACATGTTAGACTGAATTGTAATCTAACTACAGAAAAAGACTCTTCAGAAGCTCACTGTAAATCTGTTGCAGATTTGGGGTGCAGCTGCTGGCATCAGCCCTGGTCCTAGTGATCTGGTCTGGAAGTCTCAGAAGTCTTGGGGAATTGGGGATAATATTGGTGTTACCCTCATCACAGATGATGGTGAGGTAAGTGACATAATAAAACACTTCTACTGTCCTAATCCTAAACTCATTTGTGCTCAGTTCCTGAGGGGTCTTAGTGACAATTCAATTGTGTTCTAGGAACTCGCAGAGAGGAAGATAGTGCTTGTACCCAGAGAAGAAAGTGAGCAGGATGATGATTATGAAGAAATAACTGGAAGTGAAGTAGAGTTCGCATCTCAGGTAAGCTGCCTGAAGTTTAAATATATGCTGTCAGCAGAGTCATTCAACTGCCATTTCTTTTCCTTACTAAATGAAAATACTGCTTCAAGTACTCTTCATATCCCGCAATTCTTAATGTTTTTCTTGATGTCAGACAAAAAGAAGAAGAAAAAAGAAATGTTGTTTGGTTTCATGATAGTGGTTCCTGTGAGCATCCCTAAGCAGGTGAGATGGTGAGAATCATGCTTGTCACCTCATAGAAAACTTGCTTCATCAGTAGTGCTGCAGTCTGTCCCATGTAGGATGTAGCTTGCATGGCTTTGCATCAAGAAATGCAACTGAAATTTTGCTTATTCTCTGAGTATGATAAAACAGTAGCATTAATTGATATCTTATTACTGACTGAAAATACCACCTTTCATCTAAATATCTGACTGAATTAAAGCTGTTATCCCAAGAACAGAATGCAAACGCTAACTACTTCTGTGGGATTAAGTGACTTGACACTCCAGCATCCCTGGCTTGCTTTTAAGATGATTTCAATGTGAACTTTAGGTCAATATACTTGCAAACTTTTGGCTACAAACTTGCATGGTGTAATATCCTGTTCAAGACTATCCAGCCCCTTCAAATAGCTTTTGACTGACCATGATAGAAGTCGGAACTGATGCATTTTGGATGCTCCTACTGTACTTTGATATACTATTAGCTATCTCTAATTGCTGAAATAGTCTAAACTAGCTAATATGAGGGCTTTAAGTTGGTCCTAACTAAACATTTACAGACTGTACTTGACTCAGCTCGGTTTGTGTCTTGACCTGGAACAGTACCATGGTACAAACTCCAAAGCCTGAGAGCAAAGGGATGCTTACCTAAAAACTCCATCCTGTGACAAACATTAAGCTACCACAGCTCTTCCTAAAACTGATCCTACACAGTTACAAGGAGTCACATCTTACTGCACTAGATTAAAGCTCCCACTACCATTTCCTAGATATTTTCATAATATATCTTTCTGAAAACTAACTTAGAAGTACCTTAGTACTATCTTTCTGAAAAAAAAAAGTACCTAAACAGGCAGTTACTGCCTGCTGGTTTTGGATTTTTGAGGGTGTTTTTTTGTCCTTTCAAACTGAAAATCTGGGTGTGAATATCTGATAGTACAATACCATGTGGCTTAAAGGATCTTTATCAGTCTCCTGACTTGCATGCACATTCTTGTAATATTTTCAGTCTCACTGAAGGATTGTGAGACCCCATTAAATAGGCTATTGAGAAGGTCTATAATGCTGTTCTGCCCTTTGGGCTCTTAGTGATACAATCTCCTTCTCATACTCAGAGTAGGGTCTGTCCTCAAGGGTGGCTTCTTTTTATTTTAAAAGGCGTTTTTTGAGTTCACTTACATGACTTGTTTAATAAACAGTGATGGAAAGCCAAAGTAACTTTTTTCCTTACACTTCTAATCTGTTTTATCAGCAACTTTACAATACAGTTGTGTGCTATTTATGGTAAGAATAAATTCTAATACTTCCAATCAAATCTTAATGTAATTCCTGTTTGCTGAATTCCTATAAACTTTTAACATTAGTACCTATATGCTTCTGCTGCCTTGGTAGTACTGAAATGGCTGCTTAGTAAACAGAAGTTAACTTGTTGCATGCAGTAAAATAATAGAAAGAATGCATGTTGTGCTTTAAAGGAAGGCAGCCTTTCCACGTTTTGCTTCTGCTTTTACCATCCTAACGAGGGCAGCATGGATGGATCTGCATGCCTCTTAGACTCTGATGCTTGGGAAGTGAGGTACTGATGGGAAGTTTGACAGCCTTTCATTAAGGAAGGCACAGGCTTATGTATTGCATGGACTTAAAGACTTGTGTAGTTAAAGACTTGTGTAGTACAGTTCATGTACTGCCTCTTGAAAATCTGCTTTGCTTTATTAATAAGTAACTAAATCTACCAAGTGCTAAAAAGCCTACTTGGGCCTATATGAGGATCAAGTAGGTAATCAGCAGTATTAGGTTTGTACATGTGCTAATTAGTCCAATGTTTTATGTTTCCTCTGCAGCAAAATGAAGATCCCAGCTGTTCTGTCATGTAATGTGGACAATCATCTTAAAGCATCCCACAGTCCCAGGTGACATAGACTCTATGTGTTGATATCTTCTGTAATATCTGGAATTTGGAATTCACGTATTCCATCTGATGTCTTTGTAAGAAGCATTGTCCATAACATGATGGAATTTCCTACCCTATGATATTGGACCCTGGCCTTGGATTCACTGGTACAAAGAGCAGTAGAATACAAGCTCCATGGGAAATTACTTTTATTTTTACTTTTCCACAAGCATCTGGTTTCTGTGACCTGCTGAAACAGAGGAGGGTACAGAGTTTACAAAGCTTCTAAACATGTGCCCTAAAAGGATGTTAAATACTTGACAGTGAACATGAGGCTGCATCAGCTTTCTCAGTATTCTGATAGGGTGTTCTCTCTCCAAAGGTAATTTCTCTTTCCAGCCTGAGTGGGAAACATGGGATGGATCACACCTTCCACCTTGAGCAAGTCTGAAGTAAAACACTGTCCAGAAGAGTGATGAGTGTCTGAAATGTTTCCTGCTCAGATCCTGACACAGAAATACATAAAACTGGTCTGGATCACTTCATGGAGTGAAACACTTTTAGAATTAAAAGCAAGTTGTAAAAAATATTCCTGCCTGTTATTAAATGTACTGTTTCTATAGTCTAGCACCAGGAAGTCCCATTCCAGTATTGTATACTCCTAGATACAGTATATCACAGCAGAGCTGTGCCAGCCTTAACTTGGAAAAATGTATCCTGGAAATGTGAAAAAGCATCTCATTCTGGCAGAGCAGGTACTGTGACCAGTGCTGCTGGCACTGTTTGATTGGTCCCAACAGCTTTCTAACAGGCTAGAGAGAAATATGCTAGTTAAAAATCAAAACTAGAAAGGCCCAGATGTACTGAAAAACAAACTCCCTGCTCCTGGAGCCCTTATGTGCTAAATCTCCATGCAGGCTGCAGCTCTGTGTGTCTGTTGGGACAGCTGGGGGAGAACTGGTTCTGGGCCAGTGTGCTGCTCCTGTCCCTCTGTGCTCCATGGATGTTCTGTAACCCACAGGAAGGGACAGTGTGCTGCTCCTGTCCCTCTGTGCTCCATGGGCAGCCTGTCCTGTAGCCCCCAGGAGGGGACTGTGCTGCTCCTGTCCCTCTGTGCTCCATGGGCAGCCTGTCCTGTAGCCCCCAGGAGGGGACAGTCAGCTTTGGGGGCACTGCAGTCACTCTCTCTCTCCCCACCCAAGTGCTCCCCTGCTGGCCCTGGGGGAAGGGAAGGGCTTTGAGCCACACGACTTCCACCTGAGAGCAGGAGGGGAGCAGCTGAGCTGCAGACTTTTCTCAATGCTGGAATAGTGTTTTGACTGTCTTTTAACTTGCCAAAGTGTTCAGTTCCAAATTCAAGACCTGCTTTGTGTTAGGATGCAGGTGTTAAGGTGAGGTTTTCCTTATGCTAGCTTAAACTCTTACATTATTTAAAAATTCTAATTTTGAGACATCAAGAGTAGATGCTGGCTTAAGACTTGGATTTTAGCAGATCCAAATTCTTGTTCCACCTCAAACAATAGAAATAGCTGCTGCTCTAACTTTGCTGTATTTATCTTCATTTCTTAAAACTTTTTTAACTATTAAAGGTATTTTTCATGTATATAAATGCAGTCTTGGATTTCAATATTTGCAGATTAAATAATAAAGGTCTGTCTGTTCAATGAATTCTGTTGAGTGGTTCAAAAGACTTTGAAATAATGCAACTTGTGATTTTAGGGACTGCAGAGTAGAGAAACCTTCAGCAGTGCACTATGCTCTCCTTTTTATATTTACCACTTACTTCAACTAGAGCTGAACTGCTATAAGCTTAAGAGGAATCTTCAGTAGACAGCTTGCCTGTAAAGAATTCAGCTCTCTTCTCATCAATTTGTCTTGTATGGAGAGCAATTGGCAAAGGACTACACATGTTCTTCCAGGGCTGCTCACTTTGTTTGGTTACTGCTACATTACTAAACAAAGCAAGAGATGGTGAACAGAAAAACAAAGTGATTCTATCTTCATTTGGAAAAGTGCTTCTGACACCAGAATTCTTCCTTAATTCTGAGGCATTTTTGGTATATTTTTAGTTATTACATGTCTTTCCATCGCTGCCTATTCTTCTCTTTCTCTTCATTCCCATACCTTTCAACTAAATCGAAGAAACAGAAATTTATTGACTTTTCATTTGTGTGCAGCAGACACCAGTGCTACTCACTTCCTTTCACTGGAGTTCTATACAAACCCTGTGGAACTAGGAGCAGTTTATACTTAGTTCCAAGGAATTTCTCTTTTTCTTCTGCTAGAAAAAGATGTTAACAGACATAAATGCTAAACAAGCAATAGAGAAAAGTAGCAAGGTTATTAAAATTGCAGTGCAGAGGTGTCATAAAACTAATATTTTCTTCACTCATGTATTTTTAACTTGGCATTGCTTTTGTCACTGAAAGCTGATCTGTTCACTAAAAGTGGTCTCCTGCTCAAACAAGTGCCAGAACCACCAGTACAGAAGCAGCAACCACTGTTCTTATCCCACAGAAATATTTATTCAGTTTGATCAGTAAATTATACCAATTTTCAATGCTGAGAACTTGTACTTAGTACAACATCATCTTAATATTGACAACAACCACTTTGCCTTTTGTCAACATACAATGCAAAAGATGAATTAACTTGTTCACAATAAATTACGGTGATAGATGAAAACAGCTCAATGATATCAGTAACTAAGGAATTGGTTACAGTTAGCTTCACTAACAGTATTTTTAAATGGTTTTCAATAGTAAAATCATTGCAGCCAAAGATAAAAAATAATCCACATACAATAATAGCAAGGAAATGCATTTTTGGAGCAACAGTGAGCTACCAGTAAACACTTCATACAGTGATCTTCAAGGCACAAAGCAAAAAAACTGGGTATGGGTTTTTTTGCAGGTTGACAAATCAGGGAAGGTGAAACTTTTTTGAATATAAAATAAATACATTTTAAAAAGACGCATACAAAAGTCAGTAAGTCAGTCAAATAGCAAGGCTTTCACAGAATGCCACACTGACAGAACATTTGTGAATCCATTTCAGTCATGAAATCATGTTCACAGCTCGAATGACACAATCACTGAGGCAAGGGAACTATCACTTCAACATAATTAATGGGGAAGAAGCCAGACTCTCCACTTAACATCCCCTCATACCAATTCTCATCAATCTGATTGGTCAAAGTTATGATGTCCCCTTCCTTAAACCCAAGCTCGCCTTCATTTTCTGGCTCAAAGTCATAGAGCGCTTGGCAGCAAGGCTGATCCATGTGCACTGAAGAACCTGCCCCAGTGACAAGAAAAACAACATTAATTGAGCTTCACAGCATCCCAGCAGCCACTAAGCACAAAACAAGGGGTCAAAAATGTAGCCCTGCTGTCATGTCAACAGCCACAGCTTTTCCATTGCTTTTATTCATTAACATCTGGTGCCTCTACATATAAAATAGAAGATCAGTAATAAATTTAAAGCATAATTGTTTGTCTCTTAAGTTCAGATGCTACTCCTCTTTCATTCCTAGTTGCCTTCCCTCTCAAAAGGATGTTTATCTCCAGCTGAGGGTTGGAGTAATCAGTTGTCAAGACCCATGTGCTCTCTGTGGAGCAGCTGCCAGAGGAATCGGAAGGGCAGGAGCTGAGGAAGCAGAAGAGTCAACAGGGGAAATGACAAGGAACCCTTTAAACAAATGGCCCTGCAGTACATGGGTCCTGTGGGAATACCTACCAGAGGGCAGGGGCTCCTGGTCTGTCCTACAAACACAGCCCTGCAGCCTGGGGCAGACACCTGGATTTTCACACCACATGTGCCTTGGCAGGAGTGAGGCTTCCAGCCTCACCTGAGCAGTGACAGTTCTGGGTTACTGCTCCCTGAGCTCGTGTGCTCCAGCCCTGTATTTACACATCCCCCATCTCATCTAAGGCAAAGGCTATGGTAGGAACAAAGGCGCCTGTCGAATTGTTTCAGGGATGAAAAGAGTTTCCTGATACTGTATCTGGCTGTTCTTGTGCTTTGCAATGTTTATTCTAAAAAGATCTTAATTCCAAATCACACTTAAACATTAAAAAAAACCCTTGTTATAATGCAGTAAATACCTTTTTTAAAGATATTCTCATGGAGGAGTATTAATTAGCTTGAATTTATGGTACCAATGTATATGTAACATTTATATTTATGAGTAATTACAATATATTTTATTAGAATAATTTATGTTCAAATTGTAAAGCTCAGCTGTCATCAAGGACTAGCCCATGGTTCAACTGTAGTTCAGCCATAACAGATTTTTTAACAACATATGTAATGTATCCAAGTAAAAGTCTGGTAATTTCAAATACATTTAGAAATTAATAGGAGAAAAGACTTAATGCTGCTGCCCTATAAAGAGGAGTACCACACCTTATAGTATGACACCTCTAAACACTAGTACTTAAATTATTCAGGTTCTCTTATTGGGAAAATTGCAGCAATACTCAAATATTCCAGTCTTGACTCTCCCAGCTATCATTTTTTAATGGGTAAACCTGTATGCAATTGGTAATGCAATACAGATGTAACAGCTAAAATGACAAAACATCCATTTTAATCTGTTAATCACGGTAATGCATAGGAAACTATTTAAAAAGTAAATGCTCGGGCATTTTCTAGATAAAGGAATTAGGAGAAGTCTCTAAAGGAAACCAGCTAAAAACCAGTGGTGATCACTCAGCGAGAACAAGAGGTGAAAGCATCTTTTTATTTGACAATAATACTATTGGGGGCAATATCTGGTGTTAAAACTGGAAAATAGGAATTGCTTTTCTCTTTTGTGGGTATATTTTACCCTTGATAGCAACAGAAGAGAGCTTTTATTTATAACAGTGGAAGAGAAGTACCAGCAGAGACTAAGCAAACCATCCCAGAGCAGCACTGTCACAATGCCAGATGCATCCTCTCCCTGTGGAAGGCTCAGTGCAGTGACAAAGTCCTACAGGAACCAACTAAATCAGAGCTACTCCAGTGCACTGCTACAGGTGAAAGCTTGGTTGTCACATATTTGCTGAAGGATTCCAAGCAGAAAAAGCGATAATGAGCCAGTTGCACAGCAAAAATTGACTTATCATGTTTAAAACCAAAAAAGGAGTGATTGTGTTTAAAAATAGCTGAGTTATTTTCAGCCTTTGCCAAGGTAGAACTGGTACCAGCTCTCCAGAACTGTCAACAGCAGAAGGCAGCAATGGCAGTAATTGACAGAGCTCCTCGCCTTCACCACCTGCTCCAGTGGGGCTCGTTTGTTACTGCAAGCCAGTTAATTTCTGACAGTGAGGTACCTGATCAGACATGGAGCACATTTGGTTCATTTTAAGCTCCAAAGAACTGCAAAGAAGCGTCTGGCAGCCAGGAAAGGTTTTTAAATAATGGCCACAGTCAGCACAACCGGTTTCACTCCAGGCTGTAGGATCAGTCAAAGTCTTCATTAGAGTCAGGCAGCTGCTGCTACTGTGTAATCCAGTGAGACAAAGCTTCCCTGACAAAGGTAAGGGGGCAGCACTGCCTGACAGTCTGCAACACACACTGCTTAACATCACAGAACTGCTGGCACCACTCCAGCCTTTTGCTGTCTACTTGCACAAATGTTGCAGAGGTTTCAGCTAAATAAATTGACTCTTCTATTTCTGCCAACAGGGTTTATGTTAATTTGCAACTCCATATGCACCTCCTTTATTTCTCTAGTTTACTTCCCTGTCACAGTCAAAAGAGAATTGTCATTAATTTCCAGACCACTCAGACCTGGACAGCACAAAAGCAGTGTAAGGAAGTTGTCTGTGACTCCTGGAGTTACAGGATGAAACCAAAATGCCATTCAATGATGGTTTGGGTTTTTGTTTGTTTTCCCCAAAGGGAGGGTATTAATGTCTGTGCCTGCATCTACTCTGCATTCTGTACCATGCTGTATACATCAGGTAGCAAGGCTGTAGTTTAATAATCACAAACTGGAAGCTTGCTAAGATAATTAATCCCAGTCTTCCTCATAACTGAACTGAGTAAACATTTAGATGCTTATGTTAAATTCCAGCATGTGGCAGCCAGATCCATATATTTCATATCATAGTCAAACCTGACAAACAGAGTGAAAGGCATGATGTAATATAGCAATTAAAGAGTTCTAAAATGAGCCAGATGATGCTCACAGCTGCAGCTCATTAATGAGGATAACAATGAATTAGAACTAGATTTTTTTATCTGCATTTACTCAAAGCAGCCAAATAACTCACAACAACATAAAAGATCAGTTTATGGGAATCTAGCCCTGCAAATGTATGCGAGTTATAAGTAGTAAATAATCCTCACATGTTAGAGACTATACAAAGGAAAATACTATTCCTGCTCCAAGAGGCTCATAGCTGAAAAACTGTTGTGGAACATGGGAAAAGTAATTTCCATGCTCAGAACTGTACCATGGCAATTGTGCTGAATGTGTCACATCTTGTTTTGAACTGTCCTGCAGATCTCCATAGGTTTGCTGAATATCAAGACATTACTTACCTTGACAGTATCAGAGCAATTAAAGATCTGTATTTAGACAGGGCCAATAGGGAAGTGGGGAAAATGAAGCATGGAAGCACTTGTTTGTGCAGGATGATGAAAACAAAAAGAAGGTGATTATAATGCTATCTCCCCATCTCATGGAGACTTTAAGACATTTAGCTGTTTTGCTTAGAACTGCCTGGTTCTCATTTCTCAAACACACATCACAAAATAATTGAATCTGTTTCATGATTCTGATTTTAAAAAGGCTCATTTATGAGCAGGGCATATTGAGCCCACTGCAGTTCACAGAAATCCATATGGACAATGTTTGAGTAGGAATAGGAAAACAAGAGAATGAACAGTGATTTCAGTGATGATTTGTACCTGCTGGGGAGGCAAGCACAGCATCCACAGCTTCTTCAGGAGGAAAAAACAAGCATCCATGGTCTTTCTAATGTTATTAGCAACAGTTCAGTATGGCAACAATTATTCCTATTTCTCCTTTTCATCTCTTTTATGGTGGTTTTATTTCTTTTCCATTCTGACAGCACTAAGCAAGTGAAGCAGTGACAACCCCTCATCAGTGATATCCATACAGTTGGTGCAACAGTCCATGAATGGGGGCAGTGGGTGGAAGTGCCTCACTCCTTCCCTGTCTCAGTGACCAGTGGTCATTTATTTTCCAGTTTTCACTGAATTTCAGCTCATTAAAACTGCAATTTTTCTTTAACTAAGTGGGCTGGAAGCAACTTGGAGAAGTCATCATCTGTCTTTCTCCCAAAGGCAGGACTGATTATCCTTAAATGAAATCTTGGAACAACTGCTGGATGGCAATGATAAACCACTGTAATGTGGTTTGACACACTAGTTTATATACAAATGCTGAATCTCACTCTCCTTTCTCCCCTGCCCATGCACTATATAACTTGGTAAGTATGATAGGGCCAAAAGAATTTATGGTGATTTTTAATAAAGTTGCTCTGTTTTTGTTACTTTCATCCACATGTGCTGTGAAAATAGCAAGGAGGTTACTGATCCCTGCAAACACCTCCAGTGCTTTGGATGAAATGTGTCCTTGTGTCACAAGTCTTAGGAACAACTGGTGTGACCTGAGAGAAATGTGCAGAGGGGGTTGTCTCCCTCCATGACAGCAACACAAAAACTCATCTGAGCATTCAGGCAGCACAAGGAGCTTCAAACAAATCGAGGAATCAGAAATTGCTGGGTGGATTTATGCTGCCAAACTGCTGCAAATCCCCTTCAGTAGGGATTGTATAATAGTTTGCTCTTGTAGCACAGTGAATGAAAATTAAAGACATTAGAAGGAGCATAAAGTTACAGCTCCAAGCTTTATTCTTTCACTTTTCATTCTCTCATTTCTCTCCCAACAACCTTTAAAAATGAAGAAGACTGGAGGGAAGAAGAAATTGGAGAGTTAGGAAAAAAAAGCAAACCAACAAACCTTCAGGAAAAGACCCTAGATGCCATGCCAAGTACAGAAGGGAACCTTTGGCTTACTACTTCTCTATTTTCCTTTCAAATAATGTTTATAGAAAAATCTCAGGCTTTCTCATTCTCTTTTCTTTGCATATTGTCATTTGGGTTTTGGTTGGGGTTGTTTGTTTGGGGGTGTTACTGGTTTGTTTTTTTGACTGGGCTCATCTCATCATACAATGTAGTTATTAAGGACATAGGGCAAAATAATTTTATTCATGAGATAAGGAAAAGCAATTTCAACGAGTAGTGTAACATTATTGATTATTACTATTCACACAACTTTCAAAATTTGACTTTTTTTTTAAATCAGGGCCTAATCAAAGGAAAGGGTCCTAAGCCTCCACCAACAGGTACCTGAAGTACTTTAGTTCAATAATGCAGAGACTTCAGTGCATAATTTAGCGGACAGTAAAATTAGAAGATGTTAAAACCAGTAAGGGTGAGAGTCATCTCTCTGAATTTTACATGGCTAATATTTGAGATCCTGTACAGATCATTTATGCTCTGAGACTGTGGAGAACAATTAGCACCTGGAAATACTCCAGACTGTGATCAAACACACCCACTGGAGGCATCTGTCTCTGCAAAAAACGAACTGTTTGCTGCAAGTGCCTCTCCCTCGCTCTCCTCCCACCCTCAGTGGCAATTCAGAGACCTAAAAGACCAAGGAGAATGCCACACCTAAATTTCAGATGGGTGAGAGTCTGTTGAGAGGAACCCTGCTTCACAATTCTGTTTTGCAATCTGGAAAACAATCTGGAGTCAGATGTACAGATACTGATGCCTGATGGATCCACTGTTCTCGTGGTACAAGAAATACCTCAAGCAAAAATCTAGCAAACCATTTAGATACACGTTAATTCTATGGTGACAGACTCACCTGATGATTTTATGGAAGAACTATAGGCAATCCCATTGTGCTGCTGATTATCACCAATTTCCAGAGTTGTAGTTATTACAGGCTTTGGCTTAAATTCACGCTTAGGCCGACTAGATGCTACATTTATTCTGTAACACAGAGAAGAGCAGCAAGAGATTTACTTGGGAAGAAAGAAGGAAGCAATACTTACAAAGCTTAAGCTCAGTTTTAGTGCTTTGCTGTTTGAAAGGTGGAGTAAGAAAATCTTCTGCTGGTTTTGGTTGTAGGCTTCTTTTGGTTGGTTTGTGTTTTGGTTTTATGGCATTGGGTTTTTGGTTGGTTGTTTGGTTGGGGTTTTTTTTTGGGGGGTTGGAGAGGTTGTGTTTTTACAAAAAACCGCTCAATTCTCATACAATACTTGAACTTCAACAAGTCCCTAATTTATTTAATACTTTGGTCCTGCTGACAAAGGCATAAAGCATAACAGCCTGAGTTTGAAAAGTGATGAGCACCCACAGCTGCCACTGAGTTCAGCACAAGTTGCAGAAATGAGCTCTCTGGAAAGCTCAACTGCAAATGACATATGGAAAAACACATCCAGGACAGAGGCTCAGGGACTGCATCTCACACATGGCCTTTTTATTAGAGAAAACAGGGAAAAACCATTTAGCCAGCAAAACTGGCTAGTACCTATTGCTGTGTGTGTCCCAGCAGAGAGCTCCTTGTCTCCCTGGCCCCTCCAGCTGGGATGGCACAGGGTGTCTGCAGACACAGCTGCCCTCATGCCCATGCTCACAGCTGCCATGGCCACCCTGAGCTGAAAGCCCCAAGCAGTTTTCTTGACTCTGCCTACACCACAGTGACACTCAGGCCTCTGGTTCTCTGAGTGACACATTAATGACAGCAGCATTTCTCCCTTTTCTTAGGCTGACACAAAGTACCTGGGCCTTTCATATGCGTGTTACAGCACAGCTCTGCTCCTGGCCAGCTGGCTAGTTCCTTAATGTGCTGTAGAATTTTCTTATTCCCCTTAATCTCAATAAAAACAGGCCAACTTCCAAGCAAATCCTCCAAAACACAACTCGAAGTATGCAAGTTGAAATAAACCTCTAAACAAAGGGAGGCTGTCCCCATTAACCTCCACAGATGGGAGAGACTTTGCACACACTCAGAGCTCCCCGGGCAGATGCTGTGTTACATTAAAGCCTCCCAGCACAGCAAGAAGCTGCCAGGTGGCAGGGGTTTAAAGCCATGGAGCTCAGTCTGGCACAAAGCACAGCAAACATACATCTGGGAGGTGGTGCTACAAGATCTCTTGCTTCAGTGACTTTCCAACATTGTGAACCTCAGCTGCAAAAAGGGGTCGAACATTTCCTGAGGGGTTCGGTCTTACCGGTTTTGCAGCTTGCTTTGCAGATCCTCCAAAATTTCTGTGGATTGTTTATGGTAATCTAGTGCTGCTTCTACAAACACAGCCAACTGGCTGACTTGTTCTACCTGAAAGACATAGAGGAAAATAGTTGTAAGGGCACTGCAGTACATTCAGCAGAAAGATAAACAAACAGATCATTTAAAACAGACCTGGTATCTCAAAAGACCACAGTACCTTGTAGAGGTTATTGGAATAGAGCACATGTGACTCTATCACAGAAACTGCCAGTTGGAAACTGAACAAAACTGAGGTGTAACTTCTAGTTCACTAACCCAGGGCTGGGTCCTTGAGTCATTTCCTTTCACAATGTGCAAATCCCTTCTGCTTTCAAGTTCCAAGCCAGCTGTCTGTCAACACCCAAGCCCAAAACATTTAATAGGACATGACCCCTTAGCAGGTGAAAGTGGAGCTTTTCTGATCAATGCTGGAAGAAATTACACTGTGACAGCTCTTATGACTCAGACCCATTAGTGTTTATTATCAATGTTTACGAAGTGCAGTTCTGAAATGATCTGGACTTACCTCACTAGATGGCAGCATTTATAAACTGATAAATGAAACATAATTTATCTACTTGAATTTAAAACATATTAGCCAATCATTCAAAAATATAAATGATGAGGAATGGGAGAAGGTGAAGAAGAAAGAAAAAACAAAATATTTTTATTCATGAGGTAACTAATAATCTCATTCCCCTAACACAAGCTGAAAAGTTCAGGCTGTATGGGATATGGAGCAGTAACAGATATTTGTCTTCTTCAAGACAACATTAAGAAGAGAGACCCCAAGAAGTCTGACATCTTTCCATTCCATCATTATGTCTTCAGACATTGGATCATAAGAAAATATCTGAGTAAACTTTCTACAAATGTTTTATGGACCCATGGCAGCTTTGTGTTATACTTTGTCTGCTTTTACTCAGTTTAAAAGATCATTAAAAATTCTGCCAGGACTCCAAAAGAGCCAAAGACTGTCACATAGCACAAAGAAATGAAATCCACAGAACCAAACCAACAGCTGATACAATCCCATCACAGTCAGAAGAGAGTAATATAAACAGCTGAGGACAACAGACAAAGTGCCTGGGGTTTGGATGTGCAATCAGAGAAAATGGATAAAGGACTGTCCAAACAAGACAACTAAGAGCCAGGAGAAATATGGAGCTGTGGATTAGGGGAAGAGAGACAGAGAGAGAGAGAGACTGGGAAAGAGCCAGAGAAACTTGAGGGACTAAAAGCTACTTAGAATGATGAGCCTGGGCCTGGCAGTGTGGGAATGGCAGGAAGATGCAGCTGATAAGAAGTGCATGCAACACTGTCAATGTGGGAGGTCTGGAACTGGCTGTGCAAAATCCTGAGAAAGGTGGGGATCAGGACTGAGCCTGGGAAAGGCACCTGGCAAAATGGCTGGGAACCAGAGCTCAGAGAACAGACTTCAGGGCAAGAAGACCAAGAGAGGGAGACTTGGGGAACTGGAAAGGATCAGAAGGAAGTGATTGCAAACACAGTGAGACCATCTGGGGTTAGACAACAAGGCTGTAATGAGACATTTTGGGAGGACAGATTGGGTCAGCACAAAAATGGAAGGGGATGGGCAGAGAGTTTTCTTTAAACAGAAACAATAGGAAATGGGTACAGAAAAGACTTCAGAGGGATATCCAGTTCACCTCCTCCCAAAGGCAGGATTACTTATACTAGAATGTGTAACTCATCTGTTTTCTGGTGGCTGAGCTAAACCAGCTGAATTCCTGAACTCTTTTATCCTCAGTTTGGTGCTCTGACTAATGATAAACGGTACCTGAAACATTTCTCAGCTGCCCATGCAAGACAGAATTATAAAACACACATCCACTGCAACCAGGCAACTGGTAGAGGCTACAGTGGAACAATGCTGAAATTGTTGGTAAGAGCATGTTCCAGCTTTTACTGCCCTCATTAACTTACACCGGTAAAACAGCAAGAGGCTGAACTGCCTTACCCTATACACTGCTGTAACAAATGTAAGTGTCACAAACAGTTCAGGAGCTACAGGCTGGTTTATAACTGGGTGTGCATATAGAGGGAAGCTAAATATTCCCACTTCACAGCTCCTCACTGTTGCAGTTTGCTCACAGAAGAGAGCAGGCTTTTTACTTTGTGTGTTTTCTGTGGCACTACATCTACAGGAGAAGAGAAAACTTTGGAATATGTCCAAATAGGTCCAGCTCTTTTTTCCTACAATTCCATGATTACACAGGAGAAAGCACATCCTGCTATTCCTCTGTGTGTGGACAGAAGAGAGGATTATCCTGAATGGCCACAGCTGCTCCTTATTTAGACATAATTTCATGATGGACTTGGACTCTGAGCCAAAGCCCACATACCTGAGCCCAAGCCACAAACTCACTCTATGGACTTTGCAGAGCCAAAGAATAACAGTAATGATTTTCCGAGGTAAAATCATTCAGAGACTCCACATCAACAGCAAAGTTTTGACTATAAGTGAGCTAAAATTCAGAAAGCTCAGAGGGTACATTCCCTTGCTTACAGTTTCAGCAGCAGGTCTTGACTATACCAGCTTCCCACCTTCACCCTCTCACTGACCAAACTGCATTTTACTCTCAGCTAGTCCTACTTGAGACCTCTGTGGCCATCTTGTCTGAATCACCGTATCTCCAGAAGAAATTCCTGAGTTCTTGACTTCTCCCATTCTCTGCTGTGCATTATGTTCTTCTCTGGCAGGGAATTTAAAAGAATGAAGAGGCAGAGTTTCTGGTTTCAGACATTACCTCCTCTGAAGGATGGTACTGGCTTTAACCAATCCCACACATTTGCCCCTCCAGGATGTACTGCAGCAAATAAAGATGCAACACAGACTTACATCATTTTCTAAGAAATTGAACATGCTTCTTTCAGCCAGTTCCTTTGACTCTTCAAATTTTTCTACTGCTTGTTTAACTTCTTCATCTGGTATCTTTCCAAAACGCTTCTTTTTATAATCATAATCCAAGCGGCGCCCTTCCAGTTTCTTCAAGTGATGCTAAAAGAGACACAACATTTATGAGAAGGACCAAATGGGACATGCCCAAACTAACACATTGTGATCTAAGGAAATATCAGTGATAAAAGCAAATATATGCAGACCTAAAGAAATACAAGGCTCAGAGACTTTTACAGTCCATCCCTTTGACCCAAGGCAGTACCAGGTAAGTGTAGGGCCACATACATGAAAGAAATTTTAAATAAAGGGCCGTTTGGTAGCACTTGGGATGCTGGCAGCCTTGATTTGCCTATCTTAAACATCCACCTCATGGACTACACTAAATGTGCAACAGTACAGATTCTGAGCTGTTGAGAGAAGCAGGATCCAACCTAAATATTTGTGTGTCACCATATTTTACATATAATTCAATTTTACGTCTTGAATTATTTGCAATATGACAACTAAAAGTTAAAGTGTTATATTCCCTTCATAAAGCACTGCTCCAACAAATCTTGTATTCTTGCTGCCCTTGTTAGGTATCAGTTTGACACTTCTATCTGATAAAATTACACGAGCTTTTCTGTTGCCAAAAATCCTGGGACTGACAGACTCAGAGAACGGACGCAAAGTGACAGTACAAAATGCTCATTAAAGCTAACATCAAACAACTTCTTTTCAGCAGTTCAGAAGAACACAACTGAAAACAGCTATGCTTCAAAGGAGACAGCTACAGACATTACAGCTGTCTTTTTGCTATGCTTTCCACATTCATTTATCTGTAAACAAATAAAATAACTTTCATTTCTGTATTTCACTAGGGTTTTAACTTGCTTATTACCCAAATCCATTGGAATCAACAGACTCAGACAAAGACTGCCTGGATTTTTTTGAATTGTCACATTGTAAACAAAAACTTAACTCTAAAGGTATAAAATGTGTTCCTTAGTGTCCTGTATTTTTCTTATATGGCACTAGAACATTTTATGATACTATTCAGATCATTTTGTGTTTTCCCTGAAAAGCCTTTTTTAACAGTTATGTTCATTCTCCATTCTAAACAGCTTTAGGCTGACGGAGATGGTAAGATAGGATAATCACTAGAAGTAAATCACAGCCTACTCACATGTTCATAAGCATTAATAAAAATGTTCATTAACATAAAAGAGCAGAAAAATAAAGAATTTAATTCTCTTCACTACACTTGTACTGACTGTACAAGCAATGTAGCAAATTGAGTAAGTTAGACAAGGGAGAAATAGTCAGGCATTGATTCTGAGCAGATTTTGCCATTGTTTTGCTAGAGAGAAAATCTATTACAAAAAAATTTATTTACCTTATTGCTTTCAAGAAAAACATCTCAGGGAACCAGGGTTTGACTTGACTCTGAATTATTGCTAAGTGAAGCTCTACCCTGGAAAACTTACCCCAATCTCCTTTAAATCTTTGTCCTGCAATAACTGTAGAGGATCAATAAAATTTTGTTTGACATTAATATCAAGAGAGTCCTTCACTTCTGCCATTTGCTTCATGCTCTCACCAGCATCCAGTAGTGCAAGGCCTGTGGTAAAGAATAGGCTTTTATATCTCAAGATATGCAAAACCAGAAAATTTGTCTTTTAAAACAGCCACTTCAAATTGGTATCTTTGTATCTGCTGCAGTCCTTTGAAGAGTAAAAAAGAAAATAATGCAATTTACACTTGTTCTCTATACAAAACTGGAACTAGAAAATTTTTGCTCTGAATTACATTTCGGGTTTTTTTTTCCCGGACAGATATCAGGAGAATTTTTTTTCTCCCTACTGTATTTGCATAGATCACTACTAAAAAACCCATCCAATGGTACTGTTTATTTCTTTCTACAAGATTTTTTCCCTTTAGTTTACTTCTCAAATTGAGTATAGCCATTTTTACATAAAGGTTAAAAGAAATAAACTGCATTTAAGAATCACCCTAAATTATTTAGATTTGGCAACTTAGAAACTAAAATGCTTAATAATAGGGATGATCAGACAGCATCAGTAACAGTGTTATCAAAGCCACCTGCAACAGAGATGGACAAACGTGCAGGAGCATTCTATTTCTGAGCTATATCAATCACCCCCTGATCCTTCCCTCTTACCTGCAGTGGCCAACTACACAGGTTATGTCAGTGAGCAATACTTTGCAAAGGACTTTATGGTGAAATACTGGCAGAGGAGATGCACAAACTCACCAAACATAGACTCATCGCCCAGCTCTCTGCCATACCGTATCATGCAGTCTCCCAGGAGTCCCTCTGTCTGGGGGTAGCCTGTGGTTTTAACTTGTCCTCTGATCTTTGACATAGTGTTCAGCATCCCCAGCTTGGCCCTGTATGCTAAGAGGGACAGAGAAAATGATAAAAAATAAAGTGACAAAAACAGTTTTAGAACTGATCTATTTAAAGCAATAAATCATTTCACAAGCAAAGTCACAAAGCTCATCTCAGACTGGTGATTTTTTTGTTGTCAGTATCTCATAGTCCAATGTTGAAATGAGATTCCATTCAACAACATGGGTCATATGAAACCAGTCTTTATTCCCAACTGAAAAAGCATCCTTTCTCCAGGCAAATATTCACCAACACTCACATTCCTTTGAACAGTCCTATTTGTGAGCTCCTTGATTAGAAATATTGCACAAAGCAAACGCAGGATGCAAGCACAGCCAAAGCCAACTTTCTCTCTCTCTCCCTCTTGCTTAGAAGAAGTTTGCAGAATTCCACACAGAAACCGCACAATGATGACCTAATTCGCTTTTATTGGAATTAATTTCCAAGTAATAAAACAAAGTTCACCAAAATCCAACAATTGTTCCTATCCTACCTGGATTTGGCTGAAGATACTCTGTGGATTTGGACAGAAGCTCTGTTACAGCTTTATTAGTAATATCAATTTTCTGAAAAAGAAAGAAAGTTACTATGAACGTTAAAAAATACATAGAAAGGAAAGGCAATTAAAAAACATAATTGTAAAAGCAGAAACTGGCAGTTACATTGTTTAATTTGCAACACCAGCAGATAGCAAACATGTCAATTTCATGTAAATTCCTGAATATGGACTTAAACTAAAAAACGTAATCTTTTACCAAGAGAACATCTGGCCCAAGTAGTCAGATTTTTTATCACTAATTTTATCAGATGGAAACGCTTTGTGATATTTACAAAGTATCACTAACACCACAGACTTCTCTAAACTCCCACACAGGAGGAAGGGGAAGGCTCCTCCTGATGCTCTGCACCCTTCTTGGAGGAATTTCTCTTCACTGTGGAAAGGTGTCAGTGGAACCTGATCCTCTGCTCAAAAAGTCTTTGTGGATTTCTCTTCTCCCTTGGCTGAGCTGACAAGGCTCAAGGACAAATTTGCATTTATCCTTTTATCTTTCAGTTTGGAAGCACATTATAGGGTTTCCTCCCCCAGGTAAATCTACAATACCATTCAATCACTTGAGAGATGAAATATTTTTGATTCTGCAATAGCTTAATATTGAAAAACATAATGTGACTTTTCTTACCCTTTCCATCTCTTGAAATTCCTCATCTAACTTTGTGCCTTCTGCTCCACTTATTTTTTCACTGAATAACTGTAAAAAGATAAATTTAACAAACACAAAAAAAGGTATTGTTATTTAATTACAGAATAAATATCTCTGAGAATTACAGGAATTGACTCCAGATCAGAAAATAGCCAGCATCCATTTGAGGTAACTATGCAGGACAAAAGTAAAGAGTCTTAGAAGTGAAGCACTCCCTTCAAGAGAAACAAGAGTACCTGATAACAAATTTAGAACAAGCAAACAAAAAAATGATTTCTCATGCCTGAAGAGTTTGTACTCTACTGGCATGACCTACACTGCAGATTTCAGCACAGGGACCAGAGTCTGACTGCAGGTAAATCCAGAGTAACCTTTTCCAGTGTGTCTCTGCAGGTCTGTACTTCTGATACCTTCTGGCCCTGTGTACCAGTAGGTTTAAGGTTGTAATTCCCATTCCTGCTGCTGGAGTTTTTTGCAATTCTGCAGAGGGGACAGACTCATGAAAAATGCTTCACTGTGACTCACCTGTGAGACTGAGCACCTTTATGATCAAAACAACAGTGCCAGGTGTTCTTCAAAAACTCAAGGCACCAGTTTCAGACAGATTTCAGTAAAACTTCTGAAAAGGCTAGAAGTTAACCAACTTTTGTGTGAAAACTCCAGGCTGTCAGACCTGCCTGTGGTCCTCACTGAGTGAATCATGGCCAGGACTAAGCCACGAGCAGAACTCACCATCTGCTTCTGGCAGTGCATGGGACCTGCACTGTGACAACATGGAAAGAAAGCCAGATCCTCACCCAGTGTGAAACAGCCTTTGAAGGCATCCCTCAAATACAACAGTGATTTAACGCATATTCAACATTAAATTCCTTCAAAAATACCTAACATTCTCTGTTTTAATTGGCTTTTAGCACTGAAACTGCAACAGCATAGTGTGAAATCCAGGCCTAGCTCTCTGACTGCTGTTGGTCCTCAAACTTGTCCCCAATAAAGCATTTTGTTTGTCCTCGGCCCCTTCTAAAAGGGAATTTATCTCAGTGCATTGGAAGGGCCTTGGGGACTTGCATAACCTGAAAATGGGTCAGGGCTCTCAGCAGTGCTGTGGTGTTCATGGCACAGGTGTGGGGGGAGGACACTGCCCTGCCAAAAACCAGCAAGGAGCTGATGAAGCAGAGCTGGGAGCTCAGCAGTGGCTGACCTTGCATCAATATCACTGCTACCACACAGTCAGAGAGCAGTCCTGCTTAAGGGAAAAGGGGAGTTCAAAGAGAGACCTACAGCTAATTATTTCTGTTGGCTTTACAGCAGCACTCACAATCTTCATGCTTAATATGCCAAGCAGCACACACACTTGTCAGGATCATTTCTCTTCCAGAGCACTGACGGAATGAGCACAAAAGCAGATAAAAGAGATGGAATAGCCCACATACCCCTGAGCTCCTGTGGGTCATCATCTTGCTGCTGTAAGACATGACAGCAGAGAAGTGACCTGAGGTCACACATGGAGCAGGACACTGCCCTGGCCTCTGCAGGAATGTCTGAGGAATCCTTGAGCAGACAGAGAAAGGTACATGACGAGGCTGTGTGACAAGCAGGAATTCCTATCAGGAATTTTGCAGCTCCTCCACAAAAACAGTTTCTGTCTCCTTTCTGTGCACTGTTAATTCCAAAAATAATCAATGCCATTTTCCACAGCCTCACATGTCTTCCTTTTCCAGCAGGCAAAGAAGAGATCTGTAGTTTCCCAAAACCCTTTTCAAAGGCTGAGTGCAGTGTTCCTTAAAATCTGTAAGTTGTCTGAGTTATCAACAGTAAAAACTGGTATAAAGTTCTAATGTTTATAATTAAATTTTACACCTCCACAGTTTATTTCATATTGATATAATTGGGAATAGCTCTACTAGTCTCACATTTAGGAACAAAAAACCTTTTGTTCTGATCATACTGAATTTAGGAGTTGTAAAACTAGCATCACCCTTCTCACAATTCGGAGTCACAGGATACCCAATTAATTATTGAAAGTGGACGCACAAAGGAGACAGCTGCTGAGTTTTAGTTCCCTGACTCTTTGCTGAGCATCATTTACGTGCACTCTATCAAGCTGCAAAATGCTTTGAACATAAATAGAGGATGCCCAGCTGGGGGGCTGTGTAGTTACATGACAATATCTATCAGGCTTTAGGAGTTACCTCATCAAAGACAACACTGCTGCCATCACACAAGGTGTGTACTCCAAGGGGGTGTGGAATTTCTTCTACAGGAAGAATCCTTCACTTCCAAATTCCTGGGCACCATGGATTCAGCACCACTAGACAGGGCCACAATTTGTGGCTGTGAAAAACAAAACAGTTCCCACCAGGGAACCACCAACCTCTTTACTATTCCACTGCAGGTCAGAAGCTAAAGCCTTTCATCAGTCCTGTTTCTGATGAAGCTAACTAGGCTTCCTCTGGATCAAAACCTACACTCAGAGAACAGCTCTGTAATAGGAAAAATTTCTTCCTCTCAGGTGTCTGTTCAAATCCCTCTATCACACTTATATTCGAGTTAGTGAGAGAAAGAAAAAGCAACAAAGCTAAATTATGAACATGAAAATACTTTCAAATCAGCCATTTGTATTTTCACTTCTCATTTGAAGATACACATGAAAGCAAACTACCTTCAGTGGTAAAACTTGCATGCTCTATATAATAGAAGACCTTTTGGCCTGAAGAAACATTGCAGTTTGTACACAAATGCTCCTTGTTTGTTACTTCTTTCTAGATTCTACTGTTCTTTTTAAAATGGAAAAATTAAATATGACATTACATTATAAACAATCTGAAAGTCTCTGGTGGGCTTATGTAGAATTTTATATGAAGAAAAATGTGGAATAAAACAAATAGGCTTTGAAAGAAACCCCTCCAGATATTATGATTTCCATTTTAGTTCTGTATATCCAGCTACAATTCAAAATGCAACCTGCAATTTTGTTACAGTCTTAAAAGACTAAATATTTATCTTCTAAGGCATTTATATTCCAAGAAATTCTCTGAGAAAAAGATTTTTCTATAAATCTAATACTGGGATTTTGTTCTCATGATAGTTCTTTGTTATCTATTTTTTTTTTCAGATAATATAATTTTCTTTTGATGTGTTTTGTTATAATGAAGCCTTGCCTCAACCCTGGCTGTGTTCAAAACCTGGAGAAGGTCTTGAGTAATCTGGTTTAGGGGGAGGGATCCCTGTCCATGGCAGGGGGTTTTGGGACTGGATGATCTCTAAGGTCCATTCCAGCCCCTTACCACTCTGTGATTCCATGAACACAGAATGTGACCAGTCCATATTTTAAAGTAAAATCTACAGCTCACCAAAACTCTAAACTAAAACTGTCTCAAGATTTAAAATTAAAATACCGAAAAATTATGCTAAGAATATTAAGATTTATCCCTACTGCACAGGAATAGTACATTTCTCCATTGTTACGTGGATTATAACAAATAAGCTTCAGAAAAATGCCACACTTTACTAATGTTTTGTACATCATATCCACTGAATTACACTAATTTTTCATATTTCACTACAGAAGGTTACTGAATATAAGAAGCTGCCAAAAATATCCCAGATCAACAGAGAGCTGATAAAACTCTCAAAACAATTACCCTATTTTTTTTTAATATATCCACTGGGTATTTTATAATACAAGTCAATGGGATTCTTGCCAGCCAATACTTGCACACATGCTCTGACCTTCTGTTTCACTTGTTTTGCCCTTCTTTTGCAACATTCACTAACTAGGAATGAACCATCACTGTTCTTTTGTTGTTATTCAGCTTCCGTTGAAAGAAGTGGCTGGCCAACAAAACTCTCTTGTACATACCTGGCCAGGAAATCAGCCTATGCTATTTAAAGGCTGAATGAAAGGTATCATACTCTATTAAAGGCTTAAGAGCTTTTAATGACTCTTTACAAAGTTACAGCATTTATTTTGTTCTGAAGCACTGGCTGCTGAAATTATCTGTTGAAACTTTAATAGGATAGAAAATTCCTACATTTGTCATAAATATGCACACTGTCAAACCCATGAGGCAAAACCTAGATTTTTTTTATTCTGACAAAAAAGCCAAGGCTATGAAAAGATTTTAAATTTATTTCCTTCTCTCTCTAAAAAGGAAGCAAGCAATCATCTGGGAAAATGAATAGATTCATCCCAAAGTTAACAGACAGAGAGCCAGGAAATAATGTAACTGTATGGCTACATTTCCCACAGAAACAGAACTGGGCCAAACTGCACAAATGCATTAAATACATCTTAAATACAGTACTTAGTACAAAATACTACATTCCAGTATGGTTAACACATAATAGTTACGCTTCTCTTAATAAATCATTAAAAGTTCCAGCGATTTCCCTGCAGCCATGTAAGTGTTAGATTTGGTTTAATGCAATGTGACAATACTAAAAGCTTTTTCAAGGATCTTATTTAAGCCTGTAATAAACAAAGGGAAGAATAAGGTGGCTGGGCAGGACAAAGTCAAATCTCCTTGCAGTGTTCAACATCCTGAGGGGAGGGAGAGATTTTCTTCTTTGTCCTCTTCCAGAATGATCTATCAGATTAGAGACCAAGATTTTGGCCTCTTTTCTAGATCAAAAGTAATTTAACCTCAGTTATCTGTAATTCCCTGTTTTGTGCTTCCAAGTCCTACTACAGTGCTATGCATATTACTTGTTTTTCTTCTTCCTGATTGCTATATTTCATTTAAATTGCTAACTCCCACACTCAAAAAAAAAAAAAAAAGGTTACCACTAGTTCATGTATTGCAGAATGCCAAGAACTTGACCTACAACACAGTCTAACATCTTGGTAAACTTTTGAAAGAATAAACACTGGCAGAGCCAGCTTCACAAAGTCTGAAACCATGATAGAAAAATATTCTTTTAAAAAAAGAATAAAATATTATTCTTTACTAACTAGGTGAATGGGCAGGCACCCCTGTGATTGACTTCTAGAGATTTCCTAAAGGTCTAGATTCTCAGAAAAAAAAGCAGCATCCCACATTGAGAAACCAAACTAAGATGCCCATTTTCAAATACAGATCTAAAAAAAAGACTGAAGAAACACAGTACTTGGCCCCTTAGGTACAAAATCATCTGCAAATGAAAATGGGTAATGTATACCTAAATAGATATTTTCTCCTAAAATACCCCTACAACAATAAAGAAAAAGAAACAGAATATGAAAGTGAACTGGTACTTGGACCTTTTAATTAAACTGACATATCTCATTCTATCCTAATGCTTTGGAGAAAATACAAATCCCTCATTTTAGAGGTTAAGCACTCAACAAACGGCAGGAACTCTGGAGTCACCTCCGTACTTTGTGTTTTCAAAGAAAATAAAAATTCTCTTGCTCTGATGTACTTTAAAGAAAAAAGATTTATTCTGCCCTCCAAAATAAATAGAGGGTCTACTACAAAGTGCAGATGTTTCAGTCACACAAATGCAGAGCACTCTGGCTCACCTCCACGGAATCATTGAAGTTCATCCTCAGTAGGTGCTAAAGTGCTTTTCTGGATGAAGCCCCAAGTGCTCAGGACCTCGCAGGGTCATCCCCTTCACATGCAGTATTTAGTAACTTTTACTTCTACTAAACTTTCAGCTAACAGTGGCACAGATTTCCCCTGAGGTCTGGGTAAAATGGTAGAAAAGATTTCTGACAACAGCAGCGGGAACTGAGAGTTTTTTTGAAAAAATTAATCACACAGCTGAATTGGGTCCTATTGCTATTTAATCAAAATTATGGTGTGCAAGAAGCTGTGCCCTAGAAGTCAAGTACTTGTTATTGCTCCCATGGCTGCACAAGTGCTATAAAACATCTGAATTTAACAATGCATGTACACAGGTATCTAAAACGTGCAGCTTTCTCTTTTGGTAATGGTTCATACATAATTATAAAACATAATAACATTTTGGAATTTATGTGAAACATGAACACTTTGAAAATTATAATCATATTGAGCATACAAAATTCAAGCAGCAGTCTGTCAGTACCCATGGCAGAGTACATTTCTATAGAAATTCAGGGAAACAAGTATTGCATAAATTTGGAAGATTCACCCATAATTCATTACCTACAACAAGCAGCTGTACAAGAACTCCAGAAAACTACATCCATGCCCAGAGGAATTCACATCCTAATGTTTCACTATTCTCAGATATTTAAACTGTAAGACATGCTTGTACTTCAAAGATACCTCATGACTATGCTCACACTATCAACTTCCTTACGGATTTCTGATGGACTCAATAGCAAACCTTGTCCCAGCAGACAAAAAAATAAAAATACCAAAAATATAACTATTTTTGTGAAATATGAAGGATTTAAAATACATGTAGAGAAATGTGTTACATTTAAAGACACACCAAGATAAATATTAAAATATGTTTTACATATTTTCTATTGTTAAAAATTTCATACAGCTTATGAAATATAAAAAAAACTGAGCCTCATTTAATTTTTCAGAGTCCAGCTTTTGGTAGGAAATTCCTTTACACATACAAAAGAAAAAAAAAACAACAAAGTACAACACAAAACCCAGGCCATCTAAAGGACACCAGGAATCTCAAGGGCCTGTTTCCCAAGAAGGAAAACATACTTTTTCTACCAAGAGATCTCTGAATCATACAAGCAAAGTTTGAAAAATGCATGAGAGTACTGCCACAGTGTTTATATTCAAGAAGAACATTCCTATCTCACTGATATTTATGAACCCACTACTACTTTATTACTTGTAACTTTTCAGGCAAACAGGAGCAACAGGATCACAGATTATTTTAAGGAAGACAGATGAACTGAGTTACACAAGGGTACAGCAGCCAGACAGAAGAGAAAGGTGTTTGCAACGTGGCTTGCCTGGGATGGGGGAGCCGAGGGTGGCCCAAACACATCTTTCCCACATGGAGATGTTCTCTGAGCTGCCAGGGGAACACGAGTTCAGCACTGAGATGTCACTGTTGAAGGGCCCTGTGCAGATCTATGCCAAGCATTATGATTCCATCTACTTTCTAACATGGAGCAAACTCTTCACAGCTGAGCGTGACTCAAAGTGCAGAGGAGCCCAACCAGGCAATCAGCTGAGACCTCTACAGTGAATCCTCCAGCTCCCAGCATCAACAGGAATGGACCCAGTCCATCAGAACTCCCCATGTGCCCCTGCAGAGAAAGTGCCCACTGGCACCAGGGAATGTCAGGCCTGCAGCTCCTGTGTGGAATCAAGAACAGCCACAGCTGTCGAGAGGCAGCACAGCTCTGGCAAAGGCTCAGAAGTGGCAGCTCAGCTCTGCTCCAATAGTGCAATCCAGGTATTCTGGGACTGAGAAAGCCCTAACAAGCACTGTATAGGAGGAGTGAGCAATGACAGCACTCCCCACTGATGGAGGAGTTTCAGCAGGCAATCCAAATGCACCTCACACCCCAAGCAAAATCCCCTCACCAACCCATCAGCCAAGGTTCTGCTTTCCCACTGATTGCGTGAGACACTCATAACTATGCAGACAAGGATTTCTGCTGCTTTCAACTCTTCTATAAACAGTTGTGCTGTACCATTTAGTGTGAACTTTCCTAACTTAGATCAACTTGTATGAATAAGTTCTGCTGAAGACACCTGGGTACGTGTCAATGTATTTAATCAACTTAACACTCTTTGCTTGGGAAACCCCATCAAAGAAAAACAAAAAGGCACAGAGCCCCAGAACATGACAAACGAGGTTACTGGTTGAGGAATGTGTCTTTTCTTGAAGATTTACACAATCAAAAAAAAAAAAAAAAAGGAAGAAAATTGTTTAGAATGTTATTAATTGAACAGCCTGATTTTACATTGTCTAAACAAAAGATTCTGCCATGTGGGAGGATCATCACAACAGAAGTTTTTCAAATGAGAAGGGCAGCCACTTTAACCAAGCTATTGAAGGCTTTACACAAAGATCTGCCACACAATGTCTGTGATGTGGGTGTCTGACCAGAGCTCTAAGTTCCCAGCATCCTTGCAATTCTTTCTGCTGACAGGAACTCCTGGATGCATTAAATAGCTTTTGATTCCTCATTTTTCAAGAAAAAAAAAGAAAACAAAAAGGAAACAGACCTGAGTATACTAAATGTCTTAACACACTGAAAAATTCTGTGCATGTGCTTTAGAAATTCATCATCTCTCAAGAAAGCAGCAAAAGATATAGTAATACCTCTTGGTCTCAGAAAAGGTCTACAATTGATTAGGTAAAATGAAGTACCTGGCATTAAATAACAGTCATCTCTAAAAACAGGCCAATATGCAAGACATGGTCCTACATTTTATGGAAGTCAATAATAACACCTACTGAAAGATTTATTAATCAATTTGATATTTGCTGTATCTGTTTAAAAGGAAATTTCATCTCATCTCTTTGACAGCGATACTGAGAACTTACCACATATGATTCCTGTGTTCTTCCTAGTGTATTTCTTGTATGTAATTTTTTGCCAAATTACATATGGCTTGGTTTGGGTTTTTTTTTCATTGATTTAGTAACAGAAACATCAGACATTGAATTCTAGCTCTGACACTGCTTAAAGCTGTTCTACAAGTAAGTCTATGCCAGAAAGAGAATTTTAAGTAGGGTGAGGAATGCTGGGCACTTGATGTTCCTTAGTCAACACTCAAAATCCTGTACCCAGCTGATCTAGTCTGCACACAATCATGCAGCCTTTCAAATTAACCTTATTAACCAAATCCAGCCAAAGTATGTGTAAATATAGACTGTTTAATCTAGACTTACAAAGAAGTCTGCACATTGAGAAGGGTGCTGTCTCTTGCTCTACACAAGCATGTCCTTTGAAAGGTCTTAGCATATTTCAGAATATTTTATCCTCACGATGTAATGGACAGCTTCACCCTTTCTGTGATACTCCAAAAGTCTCAAGTGTCTCATTAAAAGCAAGCCCATGGTACTTGTGCTGCTTTCCACATGTCTGGATTCCAGGCTTTCTGCTCTCTGCAAGAGCTACTTTTCAGCTGCTGCTATAGCTTTGGATGCTTCAGGAAACATGGGGAACAAATTCATACAGGCTGAAACCACGCATCCAAGCTCTTAATACAACATTAATGTAGGGGAAGAATTAAAAGCCTAAATACTTAAATTTGGGTTAAACTGACTTGTCCTTGGCCATATAGTAAACAGCTAACTCTGAAATGAGAATGCCAGAGTCCCAGATCTTCACTCTCTGCCCTGAGGAATGCAGTCTTAAATAAAATATTCTATCTGTACTTCTGAGCAGGTGAAACAAGGGAAAGTTATTCTTATGGGACACAAATTGTGAGCTGCACAATTTATTTATTGTGTGAATATAATTTATTTATTGTGTGAATGTAATTCCAGATTTTGTTGTGAAAATTAAGAGATGAATGTACATTCTGTGCAAGAGAGATTTTACTGTACACGGTCTGTAGAAAAGTGTTTTACCTATTTTCCAAGTTAAAATAGATATGACTAGATGATTTCAAGTTTTCAAATTTTGAGTGATAACACTTAAATTCTGCAAAATGATGTGTCAAAAGATATTCTTTTCCATGCAAATCAGAAGGCCCAAGGATTAACAACTTTTTCTTTTGCTTCAACAAATATAGGCAAGTAATGAAAAAGAATGAAACATTAAAATTATAGGAAAAGAAGGGACAAGCTTAGCAGTACTTCTGAAATAATTCAGTGGCTGGAATGCTATTTCCTGCTGAATTTTATATGATTTTTCTTCAAAATAATAGAATTAATCAACAGCTTTTATATACATGCACATGTGCATATCCACACTCCCATATTCCCTTAAGTAAGCCAAGAGGTATTAGAGACCTGGATGCTTTTGAACACCCCACCAAGTGCTTATCTAAATCTCTAGGCATGTAAATACTTCTTAAGAGTCTAACCCAAGAGACTCATCAGAGAAGCACACAGGACTCAACACTGCCAAGATATGAGCTCTGTTTCATTTCAGATTCTAGTCATAAACAGCTGAGAGCAGCTAAACCACTACCACTGCATTACTATTACTTAATGTCTTCTTTTCAAGAAATAATTTGTCCTTGAGTTTCGTCTGGCACAGCAGAGCAAAGGCTTCTGTTATTTACATTCAAAAATAATTGCCAGATAGGTTGTGGGTATTTTCTTAATCAATCTGTACATCCAAATCATAGAACCACCAGTATGCCTTAGGGAACATGAACTTTAGGGTAGCTTCTGTGTATGGTCTACAGTTATCAAAAAGAGAAATCGCCAATATTACAGAAATTGCCAATATTTAAACTATTGCTCAGCTGTGGAGTTACCTGTACATGTTTGGACCCATCACTTCCTTGCAAATTACAATGTATATGGGCAAGATCCATAGCACTGTGTCCTAATACATTTCAAACAGGATTAAGAATTCTGAAAATCAGCAAATACTTTCTCACAAACATAAGCTAGATGTTTAAAAGGTACACAAGAAGGTGAATACTCTAGAAGGAAGGCAGACTTGCATAACAAAGCTCAGATTGATGGTTCCTGGATTGGCAGCATTCTGCCAGTGCAAATGAAAAGATAATTTTTGAAAAGAAACACTGCATGATTATTTGCAAAACAATGGCAATCCTACCTACCCAAAAGGCACATGTAATAATATTAAATTAGACACAGAAATCCAATTTTTACAGCATTCTTTTTTCTACAATGAATGCACTGATTTATTCCAAGAGTCCGCTATATGCCTCCTTTTGTTACTTCTCAAATCCCAGTGCTTTGCACTTGCAAAATTAGCTCAAGCTGGCACTTCTCTCACCAGTATGACCAGTGCCAGAGTTTGCAAAAATGAAATTTTAAAGGAAATCATGACAGATATTACTGCTTTTGAAAGGGAAGCATATTTAATGCTCCATAATACTTTAATTCCGAGTCCTATTTAAAACATTAGCACTTTAAATTTCTGTATTTTATTTGTGAGCCTATTTGAATTTAGCTCTATTTTCAAAGAGGTTTTCTACAATTTCTTCTTTTAGCCTGAGGATCCCAGTTTCAGAGCCTCTGCTGAGAGGTGGCCCAAAGTTGTACCAGCCCTCACAGCTCAGGGACTGGAGAAGAGCTTCAGGAATGGAACATGCCCCTGGCAAGAAGGGATGTAGCAATTCAGAGCATTCCCTAAGCAGCCACTACCAGCTGGGTTCCCAGAGTCCCAGTGACAATTTAATGAAGCTGAAGCTTCTCTGCAAGGCTGAAGTACAAACACTGCTTGCCTTCCTGAGAGAGAGACAGTGAGAAACTGATGCTCCTCTGGCCCATCAAGGTTAAATCAATGCCACGGGTTCAAATACCAGGACAAAGCCTGCTCTTTGTTAGGGTATCATCATGTCTGAGATTGAAAAAGAGAATTGTTTGGCCCAGTGCTCAAAACTGAAACAAGAAGGAGGAAAGGGTAGAGCAAGGAAATCACTTTGCCACTGACACTGATTGTATTACCCCAGCTCTGTGCCAGGGCAGGCAGCTCTGTTCAGGCTCTCACCTGGGTCAGGTTTTCCTGGCAGTGCCCTGGGTGTGCTCACCTCCCCTTGCAGCACAGGAGTGCAGAGCTGTCACTCTGACCCATCTCTTCAGTATTTCTACTAAGCTGTGTAAGTTTTCTCTCTCACAGAAACTTAAGCCAGCCATGTATCCCGAGAAATGTTTTCTCCTCATTTATTCATCACTGGTACCTTAGCACCTTCCTTTTTTTCATTTTAGTCTCTTTTCACTTGCACTGCTTCCATTTAGTTCGTTTTTCTCTCAGTTGCCTCACCCCTCATTATCACTTACCTCTCTTTGCCTAAGGTTTCTTTCAGTTTCTATTTTGCTCTAACATAACACTTCTCTCCACCTCTGCTGCATGTACGGCCTGCCCAAAACCTGAGCAAATCCCATACACACACACACTTTTTCCAGAAGAAGGCTAAATCATGATGCTTGTCCAACACTCAGCCCAACTCAGAGGGACCAGGAATTGTTCAGCTGCTGTTCCATTTTTGTTGCATAAGTGTCAAAAAAAAACCACGTTCCCACGGCTAGGAGCAGTGGCTTGATAAATTGTTCAGAGAAATGATACTTAGGCAGGAAATGAAACATTTTAGGATGACGAGTTACTTTGTACATCTACAGATGATAAAAATTATTTCAATCTTCTATCCTAAATATTCTCTCTCACAAGCCAGCCCCTCCTTCCCTTTTTCCTGCTAATGTCTCTTTTCTGTTCCCATCAAGAGATGCATATACTTTTGTTCTCTTCGGTGTTCTGTTCAGAACTCATTTATTGGTACACTCTCTTGTTTCTTTATTCAAGTATAAGACTGGTTTATCCTGGTAGTTTATAATTTCAACTCAAGGTTAAATAATAAAGAGTCCTAGGACAGAAAACAGCCGAGAGAAGATCATGTACTACTTGCTGTTATTTTGAGAAATAGAAAATAACAAAAGTAACAGGAAGAAAACAGCCAGAAAGATTAAAACTACCTTTGCTTTCAAGGAGGGTTGCAATAAATCTTTCCTTGAAAACCCACTTGTTATCAGCTTTGCTTCCTATCACATAGATATGCACCCTTTATGACTTCACATTTCATTATATTGGACCTTCTGCCTTTAAATTGTAAAAGCACCTTCCCTCAGATGCCCGGACACCTGAACTTAGGAACATAAGAGATAAGCATCACTACTTGCACTGACTGTGAACACTTGCCAAATGGCTTATAAAGCACTGAGTGCCAGGCACAGAAAATACAATACACCTTGGTTCTAAACCACCTGCAAGAGTAAAGGCTTTTGATTAGAAATCTGTCACTTAGACAAAATATCATCAGCATGTATTAAATTTTGTAAATGGGTCTTGAGTCTCCTCCTGCCTTCAGACCCGTCAGCAGCAAAACATTTTTTGATTTAAGCTTCAGTTGAGACCTACAGCTCTACCAGGTAATGTTAAATACATGAGCTAGAAGCATACAGAATGTTTAATGTAATTGTAGCAGAAAATGTTTAAAGGAATTTATTCCACCACTTAATAAACCTAAAAGGCTACATCCTTTCTCTTATAATGAATATAGTATTTCTTTTGAGATAATTTTCTTTACAAAGTTTTTGAGAGAAAAATAATAAGCTATCAGTAATCACATGCAGATAATTATGGCAGGACCCCCAACTGTAGTTGTAAAAAGTGCCTTTTATTTCTTTCCCATAACATAGAGCAGTTTTCTCTGCTTCCTAATTACACACATTCCTTATTTTTTTTAACCTCTAGCACAGAGTTGAAACATTAGCCACTGAACAATGTGAAAGGAAATGTGCTGTACATTTAAAAGAGAGAAGAGCAGCTGTCACAAAGCAGACACTTGATTCCAGCCAGAGACCTAGAACAATATCTCAATGGCAGTGGCCCAGTGCTTGCTCCAATAAAGAACAATTCAAGCACACTTCTTCCCCCTCTGCTCCCTCATGGTCTCTTCACAAATGAGCTGGACCACCCAGTGATTAATGGAACTTGTTATTAACTTACCCAGACAAACTGCTGCAGTAATATCATTATCCTGCAAACTGGACTTTTACCTCTGTGTACTATGGGCTCTTAAACCAGCTGAACTGGGGCACAGCCACTGCTTCTAGGTCTGTAATTCTGAGACACAGAGTGATTGTCTAAAGTCTTAAATGCTTTAAACTTGAAATCCCTATCAGACTTGGCATCCTTCCCAGGTAACTACACTGGCTTTCTGAGTGTACCCACTAACACTGCAATTTTAACTGCTTGAGCACACCAGTGGGATGAAAAAGTAAGAAACACAGGCTTCACAGAGGCACTTCTAAACCACAGTGCTTTTACTCTTGATGCCTTTGGTAGCTACTGAACTTCAGAGGCAGCAGATCCACTGAGAAGTACCTTCCAGAAACTGCATCTATCTCATGGCAAACTTAGTTTTCCAAGTTACCTATACATCAACTACTCCTACTTGCATATAAACCCAATTTGTGGCAAAATCCAGACACATTTCAAGAACAAAAATCATATTCCTAAATAAAGCCTTCATCTCTATGCCACTGTGTAAACCACGAAGCTACAGGAATTCTCTCATGCTTTCTCCAGACTTGTTCCAATTCTCTGCACAGAAAGATTTCCCACTGCCCTTTGATGACTTCAAATGTGGTCCTTCCAAGCAGCACTAAATGATCTTTCCTACTTACTGCAACTGTTCAGTCAGAACATAAACAATTGTTCTGAAGCGAACCCAAATAAATACAGCTCTGAGGCCAGTATTTCTACATATGACAGAACAGCCATTCCAGTTTGACAACTACACTTAGTCTTCAATCAAATCTAAAAAAGTATCAAAAAAGGAGAGTAAGATACTGAACCCTGAGAAAATGGAAGCAAATGGCACAAGTCAAACAGATCATCAGCAGAGATGGTACATACACCAATGCAATGCTGTCTATGGGCTTAAATTAGATGCCTACAGATATTGAAGAAAACCAGTATCATGGACAAAGGACTGTCTTGTCCTATATGAATCAAGTACAAGACTCTAGACTCTATAATGTGATTTTACATTTCTATAGAGAGTGACTCATTTCGCACCAGGCAGTGACACGTCACACTATTACTGAGCACTTTAGTCCAACTTGTCTGCTACAGCTATTCCTTAGCACATGCATTGTACAACAAAAACTACTTTGTACTGCAAAACCTTGAACTCTTCCTGACAAACCCCCACTGTTTCCTAAGGAGCTCAACAGTGATGCTTACACATGCATTTATACATCTGGAAATTCAAAGTCATCATTATTGTATACATCTCTAAGGGAAAACATCTTTGTAAAAATTCAAATGTAATAACTAACTACATTTTTGGACACGGACATTATTTGCTCTGCAGGCCTATTTAAAAAAACCTAACAGTGTCAGACTCAAGACTGTCTACTTTCAGAAGAAAAGATACAGGTGCTTTTAATGAGGAAAACTGATTACTCTGAAGTATCTGACAGTCATTTAAATTAATTGATGTAAGAGTTCAAATAGCCAAGAACAATGGCATACCTGAAACCATGAATCTCCATGCTTTTACTTCCATATTTCATTTTCCAAATCTAAAATACTGTTCCCTAATCTGGGGATTTAAAATCTTGTTGTGAAAGTGAGCATACCCTAAAAAGAGAAATGTAAAGCCACCAAAGGGCCATAAAAAGATACCTGCAGTGATTATCCTTCCTCTTCAATTTCAGTAACTTCTCACTCAGTTCCAAGCTTTTGTTTAAAAACACATTCTGAATTTCTTTGAAAAGTAAATTTTGGGGGGTTTTATTCTAAACTATGGTCTTCCATCCCATTGTATTTGCAGCTGTTTGTCCAGCCCATATAATGAGACAGAATGTGCATGAGCACTGCAGACAAGTAGAGGCAGTGGGTGCATTCCCTATAGACAGCCCATCCTCCTCAGGGTGAGCAGGACAAGCAGCACCTCAGTACCTGTCAGGACCATTTTCTCCCTCTCTTTCAGCATCTTGGTTCAGGTACAACTGGGCAATATTTCATCCTGTTTCCTCTGCATGGAGAGGAGCTGGAGCTGTGAACGAAAAGTTACACAGTGTGCATTCCACTGGCTGTTACCACATTAACACTTCTTCCTCCCTCCACAGGTTCCAAGTGCAAAATTTCACTTGGCAGCAATACCCTTCTGATTTGGCCTTAAAACAATCCCCTTTTCTGAAGTTGTTCCCTGTGCTTGTGAGGAAGGTGTGGCTTTCTTTTGACATACTCATATATGCCCACTGCAAAGATGAGAAAGGGTGATTGTACTATAAACCAAAATCCTTAAACTCAGAGATTTAAATTACCCCTTTACACAATTCCTTTCCAAATATTATGAGAACCTTTCTTATTTTCTTATTCTTTTTACTCCTCACTCCTGTGTGATTTAAGATGTTTCTATATTGGATGTCTGTCATGACTATATTTTAAAATTGCTTTTACAGATGCTAATAAGTAATTGTCAGAGAAGTCCCTTAAAACATTCTGCTTTGCCCAGTGTATTGAGAAAACAGAATTACACCACATTTTTTACAGATTGCCTCTTGCCACCTTTAACAAGATTACCCTAACTTGTGTCTCTGTTGTACATCAGTTGTCCCAGTAGTACTTACTCCAGCTGAGCAGAACTTCCCCAGACACACCTCTCAGTTGATATAAAGGCACTCTTTCCTGCACTTAAGAAATGTGTTCTCCCCCTCTTTTTACAACATTCTCAGTCTTTCACTGGGGTCTGGCTGAGGCCTCTCAGACCTCACTGTGTAAGCCTTCACATAGCTTGATGTGCTGCTTTCATCAGGAACATTGCTTTCACCTACATCCAGGTTGATCACCATTTCACATAAACCACTCAATTGTCCTGTTTGGATTCCAGGCTTGCTGGATTAGGGATAAATCTTTTTGCCCTCACATGATATATTATCATACTCATCACATTCACCCAGGGTGAGCTGGTAGCAGAGATTCCTTTGGGAATTCACTCAGAACTTCAGTCAGATACAAATCCCTTACAAAGCAGAGTTTATTCTAGTCTCTGAACAAAACATTCTAATAATCATTAAGGTACTTTTCCACAGCTGCCTAGCCTTCTCCAAATCCTTTTCATCCCTTTCAAGACATTCCCTCCATTTCCCTTGCACTGGTAGTAGTAACTCTTGTGTGCTGTGAGCTCTTCAGTGGGTTAATCCACCTGAAAGCTGCTCACACGCTGGAGCTGGGTTGATTTTGAGACGGATAAGCTGCCTCTAACAGCTTAGAGTGTGATTGCACAAGCACCCAGAGCTGACCCAAGGAGGTGACCAGGACCTTACCCTGAAGATAGAGCAAGGCTACCACAGCCTAGATTTAGGATGATGCAAAAATTGCTGTGGAACTTTATGCTGCATCTGATGGCATGCAGCTGTTAAAGCTGACTGCACATTGTTCCTGCACATGCAGTGGGAAGGTGTGTGTACAATGTGAGGGTCTGACTTCTTTAATGACCTCTCTGCCCTAAATCAGAAGGCTTCACTTTACCTTGTCCATTCATTTCTGCTCACTTCATACTGAGTGCTGCAATTGCCACCAGTCTAGTGAAAATCTATGCTCTGCCTTGTTCTAGAGAATGCTGGCATATTGTCAGTCATAGTTCTGGAAGACAGCACTACTCTGATTCATAGCTCCTACGAGGAATTGAATACACTTCATGTTCCCAGAACATTATGTGACCAGTTCCAGCAAAATGCACTGGAATTAAACCCAGAAACTGGATCCTTCACTCTTTTCTCAGGTTAAACTACCCTAGCTTATTCAGGAAGGGGCCAGTTTTGGCTCTTGCAAAACTCACAGTAGCACAGGCCTGAACTCAGGAGGGTCTGCTCAGTTTTCAGCACATCAAGAGTCACAGACACATCCACAGATATAAGGCTGCACAAGTATTTTACAACTTAATGTAACCATACCCCAGTGTGGCACCCACAGCTGGGTCCTGCATGAAGTCTGACTAGGTTAGAGTTGCTCTAGAATAGCCAATTGTACCATTTCTCTGTGAGATTAACATGCTATTGTTGATACTTCTTTCACACCATTTGAAACAAACAAAAAAAATTTCCTAGTTTGTCAAATAGGGGAGATCAAGCAACACAAAGATCATAGCCTGCGTATGTAGAACAAGAAACTCCTTAAAAAATCCTTAAAACGTGTAAATATTGTTTTCTTCTTAAAACATGTAACTGCACTGCATAATTCATGTCTACCTAATTGCCCTCCTGAATTTCCACCACCACCAAGAGATTTCTGCTTATTCCACAGCTTTACTGAAAATCCATTTAAATACAAATCAGCTGATCAAAAAGTTTTGGGGTTTTTTTTTTGGTTTTTTTTTTTTTTTTTTTTTTGTTTTTTTTTTTTTTTTTTTTTTTTTTTTTTTTTTTTTTTTTTTTTTTTTTTTTTTTTTTTTTTTTTTTTGTTTTTTTTTTTTCTTGCTGTATACATTGGGCCACATTATTAGGACACCAAGCACACATTTTCAATGGCTAAATTCTTCAAAATTCTAGAAAGATCACTTATACAGAACTGATGTCAGAGAGCCCTGTCAAAGAGCAGGGAAAAGCCATGGATAACATAATTCGATTTCTGTAAAGCCAGAATATACTCATATCACCTTTGCTGAAGTCACACCTACTCATTTACATTCAACACCAAAGCAGTTTATTTGAGTCTTAGTAATTTCTTTGGAAATAGTTTTAAGCATCATAGCAGACTAACAGGAGAAATAATACAGAGATGTGGGCACTTTTAACAGTGACTAACAGCTTTAAGCTCAAAGCTTATGTATTTGAGCCAAATATTTTTAAATTTGTCAAAGTTCAAGAGTTGCTAACACTAAAAGATATGTTGCAAATATTTAGGAGTGTTAGTTTTAAAAGTTGTTATATAACTACATATTTACCTAAAGTAAAAACTTCCTTGGCAGTGCCATTTAAAGTCACAGTTTTAGTGAATCCATTACCAGCAAAAAATTATGGTCAACAGCATTCATTACAGTGGCTCAGGTGAGCTGTGCAGAGGAAGCAGAACAAGACTGTCAACAGAAGCTGTACACAGCCAGATACACCAACAGTCAAAACTTGTAATTTTAAGTTGATTTGCTTTAGAATTAACCTCACATTAGCATGCTATTTCTCATCACCAAGTCTGCATGTTTATCAGCACGTCTACTTTTTATGCATGAAAAGTGACAAATAATCTGTTTATTGCTCTTTCAGAAACTACTTTCCAGACAGTAATTCATACAGAATCCCATTCCACACAATCAAGTTAGAAATTTGTCCTTCAACGTTATTAAACTGCTGCTTACGTGTTTTAGCACTTACACAAGCTGTGTGGAATTTAAATCACTATAAAATGGACTGAGAACTCCTTCTCCTATCCTTACCTTTTACTGCACATTATTTTGATTTAAATGGCATCATTCCTACTTATCTGAGCTGCCAGTCCTGTAGCTTCCTGTGCTTTGGGTACAGTGTGGAACACCCACATTCTTCTGCCACAGTCAGCCCCCATTACTTGCTACTCAAGGCAATCCACCTGCTCCTGCTGTACATGGATTGCACACTTTCCCTTTGAAACAGCAAGCATCTTGTCTGCACTGCTTGAAGGTTTCCTGTTTGCTTGCTTCTTTCTTTTTTCTTTCTAAGGCATTTTAGTTCACAGGTTTCCCAAGTCTAAGTTCACATCCAGCATCAGAGCACTGTGAATGTGCTTCCAGTTCCTGGGCCTACTACAAATGCAGCTGAATTTTTAATGGTCTTAAAAGTCTCATTCCTCAAATATTTTGAAAAATCCATCAATGTGCTTCTAGCAGCACTGCTGACTTAGCTAAGATCCATGGAGGCCCTTAGAAACACTACCCATGGGAAAAAAGAAAGAACTTAAGATATCTTACTCTTTGCTAATGCAACCTGTGCTCATGTTGAGTTGGAAAACCTAAATGGAACAAACAAGTCTAAAGCACTTCCTTGTGTCAGAAGGTTAGCAATAATCCATGCCCCTTTCATTCAATTATTAGAAAACCTCCATTTATGACAGTGAAAAGTGAAGGAAAACACCCATAACCATCATTTCATCACTTTGTTCACCATGACTACTTTGGAAAGGAAGTCACTGTACATTTTTGCCTTGTTTTTGTAACTCCATTTCAAAACATGCCAGTGGTTTTAGGCAGCAAGACCTTGCTACACACAACACCACAAACTCGAATGCAGTTGGGGATAACAACTGGTGAAAACAGGGCTCCTCAGCTCCATTTCTAAGAAAGACACACACTGTCCTGAATCTCTGCAAGGCACAATTCTTTCTAGCAGTAAGAGCAGCACTGCAGAAATGCACCACTGACTTCATGCATGGGGTCAGAAAAGAACTTCCCTCAGTATGCACACAGAATTGACTTCCAGTGTTATCAAATTAAACAAATGACAGAGAAAACTGAAATAATTTCCAAGTATAATTTACACACAAAGCAGAGACCCCTGCAGGATTCCCCAAGGAGCTATAAGGCACTAAGGCAATTGAGGTCAAAAGGGTCTGTCCTCCTCTGAGGGGACACCTGGCTTTGCAGCAAGAAATTCCTCCAAAAAAGGCAGCACATCCATCAGCAGCAAAACAAGCCACGTCCCATGAAACAGACACCTTTAACCACAGCTGAAGAGATCACTGAAGGGACACTCTTAATCACCAAATTCACAATGAAAATGCCATGATTGTTGCATTCTCCATACAAAACAAAGCAGTAGATATGGCCCTTTGAATCCTAGGCAGTTACTACAACATACAGAGAAAGAATGCAAATAGGGATTATTCAGCAGCTAAAGCCATAAAATGATAAACAGTTAACCTTAAAGGTAAGTAACAGTTGCTATGTTCCACTGCCTCAGGCAGTCATCCAAGCAGATCACAACAAACACAGATTTCATTCTAACATCTTTAAAAATATTATTTTCTTTGGAAAAAAATTCAGAAGAGCAGACTGGAATGGCTGGTGAAAGGTCTTTGATTACCAATTTCCTCATTTAATGGGTCTCCTTCCCCCCTCACCCTGCACACATCTCCTGTTACCCAGATGCCAAGCTGGCAGGTGCCATGTTCTCTGCAGGAAAGGAAGACAAAGCGTTCCCGTGTTTGTGGCATTCTCTGACCACACAGATGGCACAGGCACTAAATTTCACTTTCTAGCTCTCTCAACAGGATTGCAAAAGGCAAAAATCATAATTTTGAAGCAAAACACTGACTTTGTGGCTCCCAATCCAACATTTTGTTTATGGCACTGAGTACATTTCTCACACACACACACACACTCATTATCTGCTGAGGAGATACCATTACACAAAAATCCCAGTTTTTAAGTGATTGTTTGCACATTCCAGGGGGGCATTAAATACAGTAAAGGTAATTGAAAATACCATGTTCAGCCATGCCAAACTTTCAGTGGAATCACATCATATTTATATGGAAACTTTAAGCCAAACTCATACCTATATTTTGCATTATTGATACATATGCAAAATAGATTAAAAAAAAATAAAAAACCAAAACACACAGTGACTGGACATTAAATCTATAGTCTAGAAGCACATAATCTACTTTTGGTACTGCAACTGACCAGCTCTTTATCCTTGAACTCATGTCACTTTCTAGTACTATATTTATTGCCATCTGTAAGAACAAAAATGAGAACAGTAAGATCTAGCATCATTTGCAACACATTCACAAGGGAATAAAGGGGCTGTTACTACCCAAGACCATTAACACTTGTTTTTAATATTTTATTTCTTTTTCTGCTTGGTTAGGAAAAAAATTTTACAATATCTTCTCTACTTTTTCACATTAGATCTGGAACCTGACTGCATAAGAATAGAACCACTGGCAGTCAGAAAAACAGAATTTCAGAACCCCTTGATTTCCTTTGAGTCCTGATTCTTAAGTCATGTTAACCAGACTAATTTCACTGTAGTCATTACAGTTCATTAAACACAAGTACAGTATCAAAAATGCACCTTAATTAGGATAGTAAAGAAACAGAATTGATTCTCCTCAGAGGCCTGGCATTGTCCTTTGAATATCAAGTATGTAAGGCCAAGTTATTTTTGTGTTTCACGTTCACAGCTGCTGCTATCTGAGATGTTGCAGGAAATTAACTGGTATATTCTCCCATCAATGTACAAAACTCTTAGTAACTTTGATAACAGAAACATGCACGCAGTGAAAGAACACCAGAGCTCTGGAAAATCGACGTGAAGGTGTAACCTGACATTTGAATAGCTCTTTTCTAAGTGGACTTGTGAAAAGCATTGTTAAAACCCACAGCTTCAACTCTCAATTAGTCATAAAACTCCAGCAGTGCCTTCCTCTCCATGAACAGAAAAGAGACCAACAATGAGATCTCAGCACAACACAGAATTAGACTACGGCAATAAACTGGGGTGAAAGTGACATTAACATAAACAGAAGCACTTTGTCCTCAACATTATCATTCTAAGACCAACTCTGGGTTTTATATGGTTTTTACAGAAGCTATGAAGAATGGGATGCATTTTATATTTGAATTACATGTGTGTTTACAGAAAGTGCAGATGCACAGCAACTTCAAGTAACTCCAAGTGCTGCTGAAGAAAACCTCAGTGCAGTGCTGCTGCTGGGTTTCACTTGGCTGTTTGTTTTTCAGCATTGCAGGATTCTCAGGAGCCTGCACTGCAATGTGTTACCCAGCATGTGCCGCAGTGACTCAGGCAACAGCAGGAGTTTGGGATGGAGTGCCAGCTCTCACTCCAACTTTCAGGATGCCTGTGCAAAACTACAGCAAAGCCAAGAAGCTATAAAAGGAGATGAATTCAAGGAGAAAGTTCAGCTCCCATTCTACCATGCCACTTTCTATTCTTTTGCAACGCCATTCAGACTTTCATATATAAATATTTTATGTGTAAAATATAAATAACCTGCATCTCTGCTAGGTTTCCAAGTTACTGCATTATGCTCCCTCTCCTGCAGGCTCTGGGAGCTGCATTGTTAAAGGCTGCAGAGCACTTGACCTCTACCTTCTGCTAACTTTTACATTTGCTAACTGAAGCACTCACAGCTTCTTTTTGCTACACGTCTGCCTTACTGCCAAGCCACCTTAGCAGCTGATAAATACAACTGTAGAAGTACAATTACTTATTTTAAAACATATCAGACAAGAAAATAAATTGTAATGTCCTTTTCACCACTGTCCTTCTTCCACAATTCTGTAAGATTTGAAGAAAAGTAAATCCAACTATCTAATAAAAACTAGGAAAAGGACAGAAGCTTTCTCTGTACTACTGTCATGGATTTGTCATGCCCAATTCACACTGGCTGTGAAAGGACAGTATCTCTAATTGACTGGATGACAACAGCTTATAGTCCTAGGAAATAAATATAGCTGGATATAGGCAATAAAGTTTCCTTTCATGTCTCAGTGTCAAGTGTGGGTTCTCTTTGTATAAAGTTTACCAAAGTACTTCCTTTGCCATCATGCACTTGTGTAATTGAAGTTTTTCATGTAGCAACTCAATGTCAACCTGGACTCCAAAAAAGGCTTAAATATTATGTCTAGGCTAGTATCTACAAAATAACAGAAAATAAAAATAGTCTAGAGAAGAAAAAAAATTACCAAAAAACACCACCACCACCCCAACAACAAAATCTAATCACACAACTTATCCTGTCTGGGGAAGAAGATTGTATTCATTTTCATCTGGTCTTCACTCCAACAGATTGAATCAAAATGCCACATAAATCAATGGAGAAAAAGCACAAATCTAGGAGATGGGAAGCAGCATCCCTGCAATTCTTGGTGATAGCTGGAAGTTTTAAAAAGATTAAAAAACAGAAAAAGGCCATTTAAAAATTGCTAAAAAAAAAATCCAGCTCTTGAAAAGACAAGTGCCATTCAGGATACATAAGAAATCAAAACACAGAGCATATTATTTATATATTTATTACACTAGGTTAAATCAATTTCAGAAAGCAAAATGTAGTAACAGATTTTGATTGTTTTGGTTAGAAAATCTGCTTCCCCTTAGGCTCTGTCTATAGACAATAGAACCAGCTCCTGATTCACACTCTCTTGGAGCCTCTTTTTCTTCACTGACAGTAGGAGAAGGTTTAAGAACCCAGTCTGCAGAGGCTACAGTAGCTGTTGGTGACCACGTTACAAATAAGATATTCACAATTGTGGATACTGTCAGTTCTGTTTCCTCAGAAAAGCATTACTTTCCACTACCTCTGAGAAACTAAGCCTGAGAAATACAACATGAATAAGCTGTTGAGAGTGAAACTGTACACAGCCTTCAGCTACAATTAATTAAAAAATGTATTAAAAAATGTGTGAATTCAAACTCAACAGCAGATTTCCTATGCCAGTATCATGGCTGAGCTTTCAAAACACCCTAAGGGAGTGAGGTTCTGAGCTCAGCAGCCTCCAAATCCATTGAAAAAAATCACACATCTTTACACAGGGATCCTAGCCTGGCTGCAATTTTAGAGCACAGCAGAAATTAGAAATGCATCTGACACCTGTTAAGGCTTTCTTATTCATTCTCTATGCTTCCTGCTTTCCTAAACACTAAAAATACTCCCAGTATGCACCATAAGATGCAGTCCTCCCACCACCTGGGGTTATCCCACATGCACAAACAAAACCAGAACAAGGTCTGCAGAAGCAGCAGGCAGAGATACACACACCTGCCTCAAAAGCTTTCAAACCAAAACCAGGAAAACAGATCAGACCTGGCAGAGGCTCAAAGTGACAGGACAAAAACTCTCATTGCAAACACAATTCCACAAAACTTAAAAAAATATATATGAAAATACATAAAAAACCAAGCTGAATTTCATGGGAGTTGCACATAATTAATCAGCCCTGAGAAACAGCCTGCCCTTGCTTATCAGCCAGTGAGAGGTGGTAAGACACTTCACAGGTTCTGCTTGGTATTTCATGAGTCAAATGAGTTATACTCAAGGAATCATCACTGATATTTAATGGAGAGAATGGAAATGATCCTCACTGCAGGCCACTTGCAATTAAAGAACTTCAATTTAAACTTATAACCTAAGTAGAAAGAAAGAATAGTAAAGAAAATTCTAATAACATGAAGGGTGTTATCACTACATAACAGACACACAAACTTTGAGATACATCCAAGCTTTGGGTCTATCCATTCCAGGACACCAGGGGAAGCAATCATTAGGGGACAGATAATGGAGCAGCACTGCAGGTTTATACACTGGAATGTACAGAAAAACAGCTCAAACTCTACTCACACTGGGGTACAGACCTCACTGCAATAATTTCAGCAGACACTGTAACACAAGAGCTGTCTTCTAGATCTCACTGCCTGACGCTTCCGTGAAAACCAACACACAATTTTCAATGGAAAAAAACCCAAACAATTGGGTAAAAAATTCTAGGGGAAAACCATCCAAACACTTCTGGTGAATTACTGGATTACAAACAGACAGACACATGGTGACTTTTTACAACACCAACCAAGTTTGCAATAGCTTGTCATGCTTGATTTTGGCAAGGGCATTAGTAACCATTAAAAGTTAGCTGCTGACCTTTCATAAAGCAAACACTCACTTAAGTGTAACTTCAGACAAACAAAGCTGACAAACACCAGACAAACATCCCAGAAACCTCAGCTGCATGTATAAAATCATAAGCAATTTTTGTTTTCCTGGACTCCTGCACTTAGAATTAAGCCTACACATAAAGGTGATCACCACTAGTCAACACAAAAGCCCTACATAAAGACACACAGGCTTTTTACAAGAACAAAACTGAAACGCAGTTCTTTTGCAGAAAAGTTCAGTCATTCAGCAAGAGTAAACAGAGTTTAAAATAACTCAATTTATTTAATGATTTTATAACCATAAATCTATACTACTCTATATTTCATTTAGAATTGTAACTTATTTTCATTGAACAGAAGTCTATTTCAGCACGAAAATAGTATATGTGTGTCATGTCACTTTTTTGATATTTATTCACATTTCTGAATGAACTGTTAAATACAGACTGTCTTAATACACTTGCTTCAGCCTTCAGATTTTTTCTACTTGGGTTCTCTCAGCCTAATATTATTCTTATTCCTTAATCACATGTCCTGACAGTAGTCTCATTCCCTCCCGTATTCCTCAATGTCCTCTGGGACATTTGCCAGTTTTTGTCATCTGCCCCCATTCTCCTTTGGGAACACTAAAGGAATTAATTTCATTCTTTCCCCAAGCAATGCCTGTCTCTGCTGTTAACAGTTACCACTGGCATCTTTCATCCACTCAATACACAAAGGTCTGTGTCTCAAGTGATCCCACAGTACTTGGAAATTTAATAAATCTTCTGTAGAGAAATAGCCTTCATGCTCTGCATTTGTTTGCTTTAGCATTTTGTAAAAGAATTCTTCTAAAAGATGAAATCCCAATTATTTCAATTTTTTATGTTCCACCTTATTTTTGTTAATTCAATAACTTTATACATCTAGGCATGACTGTGTCTCTGTGTCAGAGATAAGCAGTTTCATTGTTTGGACATGGCTGTTGTGATCCACTATGTCCATATGCTACTCTTCTGTTATTTTCCCACTACGATTTTGCCTAACACCTTATCTAAATTCTTACAGGATGAACTCTTAAGAAGTGTCCGTTACCTTATGTACAAAACAAAAACAAAAACAAAAACCCAGTATCTTATTCCTGAACTTTAATTTCCTAGTAAACACATTCCATAACAGACTTTTTCAATCAACTGATTTAAGATTTCTTACTCATTCTTCACTTGAAAACAAATTGAAATTTTACCTTTGACGCACCCTGAGAAGAAGAATATTCTTATGAGTTATGCATTGCAGTTCCCTACTGTACTGAATACTGGAAGTCAGACCACAACTTTCCAACAAATGCAGACAAATGCAATATATTCTACATCTCCTTTCTGCCATTACTACTGCCTTTATCAGATCCCATCCATCCTTTTGTTTGTTTGTTTACCTGACATCTGGGCAGGATTAAGTAACCTGCACTGTTACCAGTTGCTAGACAAGAGGATTCTTGCTGTGGTTACCTCTCGAACTTCCTCAGCTAAGTATCTTCTGCTTCCTGCGTTACAAGCTCACTACAGCAAAGACTGCACCACTCACCAGCATATCAGATGCAAACAAGCCAAAATCTTTAATAAATTGTCCTTGGATTTGTTCACTCTACAAGTCCAGCATCTTCCCAAAGGAACACTGAAAGTTAATTCAAAGATACCAATTCACAACATTTTTTCAGGATCAGTACATTCCATGAAAGAGAGCACTCTACTGAAACATTAAGATACAAATATTTAGCATCTCTGTATCCAAACAAAGTGCAGATTCTGCACTTGGGCTGCTGACAAGCTACATAGCTGAAGGAAGACCTAGAAAGATGACAGCCTAGCACTCAATGAATCTTCATTTTCTTCACTCTCACCAAGACAAGAGCAGTTGTCCGATTTTACTGAATAGGTTACATATAATAGGTTATTATAGGTAATTTTGATACTACTATTATCATGAATGCCAGTCAGCAGCAGCAACAATACAGATCTCTTTGACTTGGAATGAGCAAGCAAAGCAACTGAGATGTCCAAAAACCTTTAGGGGAAGAATCCCACTGCAGCCACATCCTGAAGCCCCCGCATCAATGCAGGTCTTAGCACTGGCACCATCCTGCCATGGAATTCAGTCTACCTGCTTGGCAGAAAGGCGTTTCTCTCTTAAAAGAAACCAGCTACTAAAGCAAAGCACACATTAAAGAGAAAAGAAATAAAGGGGTCAGAAGAAGATGAAGATTCACTCTAGCGAAGATAGAGAGTAGAGCATCCAGAAAAGGAGGGAAAACTCTAGAAACATCTGATACCCTCTAGAGGACAAATACATGGCATTCCAGGTAGGAAAATAAGCCAGCAATTCGTGGAAGATCAAAACAATGAACTCTTCAGGGGAAAGCTGGTACCATACAGCTTGTAGCTTTAACTGAGGCCTCAAAACAAAAACACGAACACGAACCCATCACTAAATAACAAATGTCAATACTAATGGATAGACCTGAAGCCCCAAGCAAAAGAATAGAACGGGCAAGCTTCTCCTGTGAGAACAGCACAGGAAGCTGACAGGCAAAAACACGAGCACAGGACCCGGAGGTAACGCTGAAGGAAACACTACCCGGAGGTGCCAGGGTGATGCCGCCACAGACGGAGGAGGGACCCGCCGCCTCGTGCGGGAGCGGGCACCGGCCGAACCGCCCATCAACAGCAAAGCCCGCCCGGGCCCCGCCGCCGCCGCTGCCGCCTCCCTACCTGGCTGGCTTTGTGAAACTGCTTCTTGAGCCCCGCCACCGACATGGTCCCG
>WEIU01008943.1:706842-717403 GCA_013389925.1 Aegithalos caudatus
GCCCTGCCCGCGGGGAGCACTGCCGGGCACCCACAGAGCGCCCTGCCCGCGGGGACTCACCGCCCGGGCACCCACAGAGCGCCCTGCCCGCGGGGAGTCATCACCTGGGCACCCACAGAGCGCCCTGCCCGCGGGGAGCACTGCCGGGCAGCCACAGGGCATCCCGCCGCGGGGAGCACAGCCCCGGCACCAAAAGACCAGTCAGCTGCCTGGTTTCATCTTTCTTATTTCTAATAATGCTGAAAATGTCTCATTATGGGTCTGTCTCATCTCTTGTGGTTCAATGTAGAGTCTCTAAGCTCATTAACCTCAGGTCTATTATTGTAGGTGGTAATTTAATTATAGCTCTTAAAACATGAAAGCTCTTGCAGCAGTCCAGAACACATCTGGCTGGTGCTGTGCACCACGAAAAATCCATTTGGTGGTGTGACTCCATACCTGCAGTGATGCTGTTCAGGGTTCCAAAGTGCACAGTCTCTCTCACTCAGAAGAGCAGATAAGACTAGAAAGAGCTCTGCTTGAAAGGATGTTTTAGTTGTATGGCTGGTTGTTATATGAGGGATTTATTGATGTTATACTGAAATATTACTGCGTATCAGGAATGTGCTGATATAAATTAGAGATGTACCATGAAGGTAAAGCAATTCCAAGCGAAGCTTAGATTCTGGGGAAGATAAGCTCTGTGATAATGCTGGCTGTAAGGATACTTGGGAGTTATGATTCAGCTGAAACTTATGCAGGGACCTGGGGAGCAGCTCAGAGATTAGCTTTGCTGGCTGCAGCAGGGCTCTCTGTTACTCACTGTCATGCTCACTGCATTTTGATTGGATTGGGAGAGAAAGACATTTTCAGTGTGTGTTAAGAGTTACTTCTTTAGAATAGCAAAAAAAAGAAAAAATACAAGAACTTTCATATTGGTTGTCACACTGGAATTTGGGAGAAAGGGATCACTGTTCCCACTTCTTAGAAAAAAATACCAGTAAGAAAAAAAAATGTAAAGACCAACACTTAATTAGTTAAGTATCTGGGTGTTACTTGACAAAGGACTCTCTGTAGAGGAGAGGCAGAAGAGAAAGCAAAGAGGAGAGCACCAGACAACATTTGCTCTGGAAGAGAAACTGTTAGGTGAAGTCCTTCAGGTTTTTGAAATGTTTGAAAGAAGTCTGCCATCACCATGTTATCTGGTGCCACCTGTGTCTAGGGAAAGAGCATTTTTGGCCTCCTTACAAGTAAACATGATTACACCACAGACACCTGATTTCAGCAGTTGTTTCTCCTCCCTAATTGAAACTGGCAGCAGGATGTTAACTGTCAGGGCTAAATTAGTTACGGCTTAAATTAGTGACACATTAGTAGACACCCTAGGTGAGGAAATAAGGCCTAAACTAGGATATTGGAGCTCCATGAAAGGAATTAAAGCAAGCTCTTACTGGACTATGGAATTAGGGAGACAAGGCAGCTTTGGCTAATCTTCGGCTTTAGGAACGGCTGGACCAGAGCAAAGAAGGAAGGAGTTTGAAATAAATCGCTGTGGAGGGGAATGAATGGATTATGGGGTTGCTCTGGCTGTTAGCTGTAAAATTGGATTAGATAAAGAACTTTAGTAAGACTGTGTGTCTACAACTTCTTCTTTTAAAAAATCCTGCTTGTAGCCCAAGGATAGCAGCCATGTTGTCTTTGCTGAAACAGTACAAGAATTTGCAAGTAGGAAATGCCCTGTGGAAATTTCACTTCATAGCCTAATTGCTCAATGATACAGACAAGGTGAATACCTAATTAATGAGCCAACTTGCATCCAGGTGTTGATGACTTGGTGGGGGCACCCTGAAAGACACTGGTATTCAGATACTGAAAATAAAATTATAGCTTGTAGCCAGCAATACATGGTGGCCAAGGAATATCTAGAAGGGTTTATAATCACATAGTTGTATCTCATGAAAAAAAAAAAAATGATTGTAATTTGCTGGGTGATTATCCTTAAATTTTATGCAAAGTTAGTGATTAAGTCTGTAAGATGAGAGAAATGAGGAATACGATAAAAATTTGGAAAGTGGTTCAGATAAATGCTGACATAAAGAAAAAAAAAGCTTCTATTAAAGTCGTTAGAAGTAGAAGACAGGCTAGGGCATAGTACTAAGGGCAGAGTGGAAAATGCTTCACAGAGAGGGCCTTCAGGGCAAAAGCTCTAGATTTCTGGCTATTTAAACAACAATTGCAGTTCCACTACTCAGGAAACATTAAAGTGCATGAGAGGAATTCATAATGGCTCCAACATGTTGCTGAATCAGGTGTGCTAAAATGGACAATGGAAATTGTACTAACTGAGAAATCCTAACTGGGCTCAGATCAAGGCAGAGACTAGAAAATATGCACTGCCTACTTACATGGGAGGATGGTGCTTGAAAACTGGTCCTGCAAAATTCTAACAAGAGAGAGTCCTGGATAAAAGGTTAAATTTATAATTCACTTGCATTTCAGTGTAGCTAATACCATGGGAAAAACACTGTCATCAGAAACTCAGTCTAGACACAATCTCATAAGTGTTTGGTTTTCAATGAACAGATCATCTTACTTGTAACAGCTGAAATTGCAGTAGCATCCACACAAAGTATTATAAAAGAAAACATGAAAAAAGGGAGGGAAAATGAGTTTGCAATGAAATTCTATTGTATTTGATTCTGGACCATGCTGACAACATTATTAACGCATTTTTAAAAAATATTTAGGCCTTAAGGAAAAGATGAATTTCTGTGCATCAGCTTATGCAATACATTTCAACACAAGGCATTAAAAGGAGAATTTGGATGTACTCACCGGATCCAGGACAAGAGCAACTACAAACAGTGAGCAAGACTCTCAGACATGATGTGATATCCATTAATGGTCTGTAAGGATTATCTGTATGTAAAGACAGGGCAGATTACCTAGTTAGTTTTCATGTTAGCCATCAAAATTGTGGCAATAGGCTGTGTACTTTGGTTACAGGAAGAGAACATAAAATGTATTGGTTAGAAAACAAGCATTTGGAAAAGATGATCCTCTAGGAAAACTATGCCATTTGAAAGAACAGTTGGTCAATGACCCACTCTACAAGAGCAAACTTTTAGAAAGCCTTCAAAATAAAGCAGGCTCGGATTCATCTAGTTTGACTATTCTAGAAAAAAAGAGGGAATTACTAAACTCAATTGACACTGATTCTTAAGTTGTGACCCAAGCAAATGAAGTAATGTAAAACATAGTGCTCCAGAGTGATATCCAAAGGATAAGAACACTTGGTGAAATTGGTCCCAAATGTCATCCATTTCATTATTTTACAGATGTCATGCAACAAACTTGGGAGCTGACACTGTGAAAGCAATGCCAACAATGCCAGCGAATGACCCCAATAACAAGAACGGAAGAAAATCCTTCTGCAAAACATGTCTGGGACAGTAAGGATATCTCATGTGCCTGTTTTAGCAGCCTTTCTATATATTTAAATGAAAGAATTATTTATCATTAAGCAAAAAGAATTGGTCAAAGATATGTTCATGTGCAGGAGCAGGCCAACATTACAATTTTGTTTCTAGAACACAACCAAGCAATTCTGCAGATCAGCACATTCTGCACAGATCAACTGGCTCAGGTATTTCTGACAGGGCCTTACACTGCAGTATACATTTCATAAGAAATCATGAGAAACGGAAAAGAACAGACAGTTTTCCCTCCACAGCCAGCACTGGCCAGCACTTGGAAAGCTCCTCATTCCAAACGGACGCTGCTGGCAGTTAGAGCAGGAATATGTGACCCTGGGGCCAGCAGACACTCTGGCTAACCTACTGCTGTTGTTTAGGATGCCTATGTTTGCTCCCCAGATCTTTAACTAAATGTAGCTAGTGAATTATTTTTGGCATATGTGACTGTTCTTCTCAAGCTGACTTTCCATATGCGTTGCTTTACCACTATCCAGATCTTTGCTTTTCTTGTCTCCTTCCTGTTTGTATTCCACATGCTTCTCTGTGATACTGCACATACCTTCTGTCCTCACTTTGCTAAGTCTCTGGCTGTTGTTCTGCAAGTGTCAATAACAAAACAAAAGTTTATTACGTCCCATGCCACTAAACTATAAATATTGTTTTAATTAGGTATTTCTTTAAAAAATACATATAAACACTTTAGGTAAGTTCAAAATCTAGACAGAGAATTTTTTTTTAAGTTACATATGTCCATACTACTATAAGTAGATAATCTAATTTTAAAAACTAAAAAACCTACTTTTTTTGATTATGCAGCTCTGTCATTCTGAAGCTTCTAAAAATTAGCAATCCTAATCTTGCAAACTATACTATGTGGATGGACTCCTGGACAGCTCCAGCTTGGAGATCTTGCAACTTTTATGTGCCTATGTTGTTCCTGCTATCACTAAATAAATAAATAAACGAACAAACAAACAAACAAATAAATAAATAAATATCTCTGGGCACTCAGTGCTGTCAGACAATGCTAGACTGCTCAACAAAAACTAGTTATGTGTGTAAATTGAAATAAAGACGTGACTGTCCAAAATTACTCCACAGTGGAGACAAACCTGAAAATACTGGAGTATTACTAATCCAGGATACCCAGAGCATTTCTATTTCCTTCTCACTTGCAGTTTTCAACTTGATAAACCATTGGAAAAACCTGTCCGATGTTTTCTTTTGACTAAGTCTATTGCTCTAAATGGAAACATTTCCATTTTCTGACTAAAACGTAAAAAACATCACTTAAACTTGGAATCTGGTCGTTGTCAGCGTTAGTGTTACTTCACATGAGCAGCTGCTGTGGCTGCTCGATCCCTTTGTGGATGCTCTGCCTCCAGGGACCGCATCCCCCCGGGGGCGGATCCCGGGAGAAAGGGTGGGAGCTGCAGTCGGAGCACAGCAGCAGGAACCGAGCGCTTGGCTCCCAGGGGGAGCTGCTTCATGGAAGTACAGCAAGATAACAAATCCACCAGGAAAGCCTGGCTTGGAAAAAAAAAACCCCGACCTTTTTTCTATTGGAAAATACCAAAAAGAAATATATGGCCAGTTCTGAACTGGAATTTCTTAACCTCTTTTCTGGGGAATTAAAAGCAACCTATTGTAAAAACCTATTTGATTTAAGAGAAAAACAAATGTTGATGGTATCGTCAATAAGCACAGAAGGAACATCTCTCTTTGAGGTGGCCTTTCTAAAGCAGCTATGTTCCTTCTTATCGAAGAGTAAGGCAAAATAAACTTTTGATGAGTCATTGTAGTAATGTGGAGAAATGCTGCTTTGATTTAAACAGACTGCACCTGAGTTCTCTGTGCTGATTCGCAGGTGAAAAAATAAAGGTACTGATTTTCTGCATACAGCTGCCTGTGTTCATTAGAAAATGCTGAGACTTTCATGGATGAAAATGCCAGCACAAATTTTGAGGTTGAAATGTTGCTAGAAGAGTAGCACTAGCTTCAGAAAGGTGTGAAGGATATAGCAGTAATGTTAAAATTACCCTATCATAAACTACTGTATCACTCTGTTTCAAAGCAGAAAGTTGTACCATGCCGGTGTAAACCGGATCACATTTGCTGTCTGAAATCTGATCTGGAATTTCATGTCACTCTTGTTCAGGTACAGAATAAAGGTTTAACTAATATCTTAGTAAGTCTTGATCATTATAATGGCATTTTTCAGTGGAAAAAGACCACACTGAAGCACATACTGCACATACTGCCTTGCCTTGTTTAGAGAATGCAATGCAGAAGCTTTTAAAAATCATTATTTGTTCAGCTTTATCTGTGAAAAAAATATAATCATCAAGAAATCTGAATAAAAATCTGCAAGGACACAGATTGAAAGTACTGAGAGGAGACAAATTGTAAAATGAAGTAAAAAATCCAGTGGCTTATCTTCTCCATGTGTAAGTAGATGCTTAATTCTATTTTAACTTGCTTTATGTTGCAGGAACAGAAAATTTTATCAACTCTGTGACACAGAGTCCTTATATAATATACAATGTGGACATTTCAAAGAGCTTGACTGATTTTTAAAAGCAATTTGAATATCAGTAAGTATCTTGTAGCAAGTTTGTGAATATTCAGGCATACCTGAATTTAACAAAACTTTTACAACATAGATGTTGTTTTGCTTTCAGTGTAATTTAATAGGTCTTTTGGGATCTGCCGTGTTTGAACATCTGGGAAACATCACATGTTGTCTGTTGATCAATGAGGCAACAGGAAAGCCATGATGTGACACAGATGTTAAATATGGCAATACTCCATAGACCAACTGGATCACAAATGGGAATGATCAGACTTTGAAAAATCTGATTAAGATTCATTGACTGGATAAAATTCAGCTGGGTTTTTGTTTTGTTTTGTTTTTTTCCTCAGATTTCCTAACTGTTCTTATAACAGTATGATAGTGGGTATTATTGTGGTCAATGGATTATTGCAAAAAACGGCTTATTTGGAGGAACAAAATGGTGTAACTGAAGACAAGGACTTTTACTATCAAATACTTTACAGGAAGATGAATATAACTTGCCAGATCCCTGCTGTCTCATCATGAAGATTAATGTCTACTACTGGATAACTCTGCCATTTCTCATAAAACAAAGAATATATAAAGAAAATTTATTGCACTAGCTTAAGCCTCAGTTAATTGACTAACTGCCACTATACTAATAAAGCTTTTTTCTCTCTCATATGCAAAAGAGAAACTGTGTATATGAATTCCTTTAACTGTTACCCAGGAATGCCACCTCCTGGCTACATATAGAAACGTCATTTGAGAGGCAGAGGAGAAAAAAACCAGTTTTCATTCTGTAGTTTCCATAAAACTATTTCAATTAAATATATGTCAAAAATGTGTGAAACACAGGCATGCCTCCTGTCAGACTTCCTATCTTGCTCGTTGAAATGTAAAGGTACTCAGATATTTACTTTTCTAAAGAAATGGTGTGGTTTAAAATAATAAACACACCTGACACTGACTTTCTGTAGAAACAACCTTACAGCTGTTGTGTTTAAAGGTAGCAGCTGAATCAATATCAGGAACCAAAATCTGACCTTACTGAAGCTGACAGGACTTTTGCCACTGAGTTTTGTGGGGCCTAAACTTTCAGCCTGTATTTTCTGAAAGTTGCTCTTACAAACTGGGTTCAAATTGTCAAAAGTTTTAAAGGAAACCAGACATATCTTCTGCAGTTCAGTGGGCACAGGATTATAAAGGGAAAACGAGTTGTGCAAAACAATGATGGTAAAGGTTTTCAGAATCAGAGATCTCTCCTTCCCTACCATCAGGCTGGATTAACTGTTGCTTTTATTCCTTGAACTTGTCCAAAAATAGACTTGTTTGGTGTTGCTAATACAGGAATATATTCCTTGAAGCAATCATATCATGCTGCAATGGACTCCCAAATCAAAGCAGAATTCTACCCTGGCTGCTAGGATGATATACAGACAGCAGGACAAACAAGCCAGGGAATTTCTCTCATCTGGAAAGCAAATAAGAAGCATTTCTTTAGTGCATGAAGAAGACTATTTGGGCAGACAGCAGATGAAAGCCCTTGCAATTACAGATTACTTTAACTCTACTGCATTTAGCTTCTGCTTTTTCTTTTTTTTTTTTTTTTTTCCTATTTTTTTTTTATCCTAAATATTACAGCTATGTGATCTCTTGCAGACTTAAATTCTCAAGTTCATAGGTAAAAATAATTACAGTGAACCCAATCATACACTTAGATATCTCAGAGGGAAAGAGGTTCTTTTTGGTTCTGCCCACCAGTTTCTTTACTGTGTCAAGTACAACATGGCAGAAATGCAAATGCAAGCTGCCAAATCACTTACCCTTAATGGGAACACAGGACTGCTTTTAATTTGCCAAACCTGTGTTTCTAATATTTTTTAATGTTATCAGATAGTAATTTCAATAATTCAGTGGAACAGCATCTATTGGAAGAGGTTAAAAATAGTGAATGCTGTTTGTCTTAATAACAGGTATCTGACAGGTTTGATAAACATTTTTTGTTAAAATTAAAAACTTTCTAGCTAATACAGAAGACACAGGATGGAAATGATGAATTTTATTCCTTTTCCTTTTTAACGTTATATTAATTGTAATGAGTTTTGATAGGCTGCAGATGTGTGGTTCTTCTACTATAAATAAAAATAAGATGAAGCTTTATCAATATTCTTACTCCCTTCTTTGGAGGAAGAAAATAAAAGACAGAGATTAAATTGAGATAAAGATGTTTATCTCTGCTGTTCCTACAGTGCCATCCTTGCTTGTCTTTCCTGATGTGTCATCTTGAAACTATGACCCAGGCAGTGGAACATGGAAAGCAGGAACCCACTTAATCCATCTCTACAAATGTCCACAGTTTGTTATTTCTCTCAGCTGCCTTCTGAGAAAGCTGTAAGAAGCCATTTATAATTTTGACATGTATACTACATTTTGATAAATATAATAAGTAATGGAAAGCACATTTGTGAATCCTGCTTTTTTTTTTCCTTTTTTTTTTTTTTTTTCTTTTCTTTTCTTTCAACTTTGACTCAAAACATTATAGGACTTCTAAGACTCTTAAAGTACCATGCTTTTTCTTTAATGAGGGTGATTATGATCAGAGTGCCAAAGAAATGATAACGTGTGTTGGGTGACTTTATGGGATTTTTTTAAGAGGAAGGCAGGGTTGAGGAGACAAGTGCTCAAGGGAAAAAGAGGAGAATGTTCCAACATGAAACTGTTCCAACAATTTGCTCTAATATTAGTGATACTATCTTCTATCTGTAGATGGCAGTGATCTCCCACTGCCTGCTTCAGGAGGAAAGGGGGAATGGTGGTGGTGATGAAATCCTAAAATTAAAAACCACTGTGCAAAACAGATGTGGGGAAGAGAGAGAAGTCATAAGGTATGGGAAAGTATATGCTTTATTGTATTTCATTCGTGTGATGAGATGTGTCAGGCCATTTAGAATCTATAAATTTCTGTACCACAGGATTTTGATGAAAAATTCCAGAATATTGTGTTTTGAAATTTATCTATGTTTAAAACCCTTTGTTGGATTTTTTGGCTTCTTGTACGCACCTTAGACATGTTTCATTATTTTAAAAATGTTTATTCAAATAATGCCTGCTGTTTTCCTTCCAAACCCCTCTAGGTACTCAGCTACCTCCTTCATCAGTTGTTCAGCTGGTCTATTATCCATTTAATTTTTGGCTGTTTTTCTCTTGACACTTGCATTAGTTTTCACTTTCATTCAAATAAAATGCAGTATATCTGGATAAGTCTATATATAAATCTATCTGGGTATAATTCAGAGAAGGGTGTGATGTGAAGCTCACTGGAAGCAAAGAGTTCTCATTAATTTCAGTAGGCTGATGATCTTGCCTCACAAAATCTACTGTGCTTGGTGACCAGCAGAGAGAATCTTCAAAATACAACATAAAATCACTAGTTTCAGTTGTGGATTGTTTTTATCTTAACAGTTCTGCCTGAAGAATTTCAAAAGATAATACTTTTCATGGAGATCAGACTATAAATACTACATTTTTGAAGTTCTATTTCAAGCATCACATGGGTTTCTAGCATCAGATTTTAAATGGAATCTAGACACATAAATGCAGATGAGGTGCCTAAGAGGATTTCAAACACCATCTAAATAGTATTTTAAAATTTGCTTCTGAAGTTTATAAATATCAAGGAGATTTTGTGGGGATAAAGATGCCTGTAATGCATGTATATGCAAAGTGGACACAGAGAAGTACCTAAGCCATTTTTTTTTAAGAACCATTGTTTTTAGTAGAAAGTGAAGCACTGCAAAGGGAAAAAAAACCAAACCAAATAGTCATCTGCTTTTAAGGCAGCCCAGCCTAGTGTAAATGGTATGAGCATTAGGTACCTTAGAGTGACTTTGAGACATTTCCTCAGCAAATCATGAGCAACTCTCTGTTTCAGGTCCTTCTATTTAACAGTAAGCCATTTCATTCCTTGCTTCTGAAAGAGGTTTTGCAATATCAGCACACCTAATCTGCAGCCACTGTTGTTTCACTGCAGTCGAGCAGAGGCTTGTCATTAGTATGACCAGTGGCAATTTTGACCTCCAGCACAGAAAGGCAGCATAAATTACTGTGCATTGCCTAAATCCATTTTGGAAAGCTTAGCGGGAGTTTTGTCCTTCTGCATGGGAATGTATCACATCAGTATGTTCTGGAGCAAAAAGGACAAACACTCTCCATCCCAATTACAGGCTTTCCACACTGCAGTAGCAAGATAAAACCATCTACCTGGCATCATGGTATTAAAGCTTTCTATAAATGAATCCTACATTTTCTCTGAGTTTTGTCACCTCTTTCTTGCCAGGCCAAATGGCTTTTCCTCTTCTTTATTGACCACATTCTTCAGTTCTTTGAAAAGCAGCAGCAGTTTCTCTAACTGATCTGTCATATTGCTAAACCTGCAGTTCTAAAAATGAGTGAATGGTTAATCTTGATGTTCCATTGTCAGAAAAATAATCCATTAATCTGTTCCCAGTATGAAGTTTCATAATATGCCCTCCCAAAAAAAAAAAAAAAA
>WEIU01008943.1:725462-742311 GCA_013389925.1 Aegithalos caudatus
TTTTTTTTTTTCCACAAGCACATCTGGAGCTGAGAAGCAGTTCTGTGCAGGAAGCAACCATGTGTATTAAATGACACCCTTCTGTGGGACTTGTGTCTCAGTGCAATCTGACCTCTTTCACCAGAGTGGCCAGTTGAGTCCCACAGGTCCTGGGCAGTTCTTACTGTTTTACCTAAAGCAAAAAATTCCTGGGAGTGTCCAAAAATCTGAACCGGCATCTGTTCTTTTCCTGTTGTTTCTTCTTTGAAAATATAAACAGAATGTTAATTACCTTGCCCTGATTTTATCCTGCTGCTCAGTTTGTTTCCTTTTAACTTTTGAATCTATTACCACCTGCCAATTTGTCTAATCCTCTATTCTGGCAGATGTAAGGTTTTAGCTGAGATTCCTGCAATGATCCTGAAGGAAAATGAGCCATATTCCACTAGGTCAACAAGACTCAGAAAGACAAATCTGAGTCTCGTTACAAACATTACTTCATCGTTTGCAAAAATTGGACTCTACATACAGAAATTTATTTCATAATTTTGTTCATGGATGCATTCAGAGGAGCTTGGCAATCACTCACATGAAAGTAAGTAAGTCACAAGATTTGTGCCTCCAATACTTTCAGTGCCTTTTTCATTTTTGTCCTGTTTTGTTCTTAAGTGAAAAATAAAATAAAACTTTAGATAATTTGGAGATTTTTCCCTAGTTCTCAGCACACAGAAGAAGAAGAAAGCTGAATCAGCATTTTCACACGTGCTTAACTCCATAATTATGGGCTGTGCTAAATTAGAGAGCTGTGCTCAGGTTTCATATTACAAGGATTACTTTAATTCTATACAGGAAAAAAAAGAATATTTTACACCGTATTTTAATAAATAATTAATATTAACCTGCATCTATTAAAAAAAGGTTCAAACTTGCACAGTGCCGTAAGCTCCCACTGGATGGTGTTTATCGACTTGCAAAATCAGGACCTGGTACAATGGTATTTGGAGAGCACTTCTGTTTCATACTGTGCCAGTTCAATATTGCTAACTACAGGTGTTTAAAAAGCATGAAGTGGTCCATCAAATATCAAAAGATTAGCTTTATGCTTGCCAGGTCTTTAAAAAATAAATAAATAAATTTTGGGCTCTGCTTATTTGCCTTCTGGTTTTTGATACTCCAGGGTTCAGCTGGCTCATATTTTCATGTTTTATCTCTAACCATAAAGGCGAGAACTCTTTTTTGATGGAAGCTAAAGTTTGCATCTACTCACTAGCCTGCAGGAGCAGACTTTAGGACAACATCAAATATCATTAACGCTCATGGGAAAATCGTGAAAATGGGCTATGCTGGTTGATAACTTACTAATTTACAAATTTTAGTAATAGACATTGGTGCTTTGAACTACTGATGTGAATTAGCCAGGTTCTACCGCTTACTTAATAGTCTATGTTCCTTGTGGCATTGAAATTACTGTGGCTTAGAAACAACTGAACTACTCTGCAACTGAACACGGCGCTGCTTGCCTTGTGAATCTGGAACAGATTTATTTGTAGAGCAGTGGAGGTTTTACATTTTATGCTGGAATAGAAACAGTATTTTAAGAGTAGAGGGAGTATCTTTAGACTAGTTTCTTCAATTGTTTCAGTAATGAAACTGCTGGTTTCCCCTCCTTTGATAGTTGCTTGCCTTAAACAAGAAGCTCCACGAGGTGCAATATCATGCCATGGATTTTCATTGTTTGCTGTTTGATGGATGAGACATAGTCAGAGGTGTTTTGTGAGCCATTTTTAAGATGGAACTGTAAACCCCTGAACATCTACATCCTTTGGTCTGTCTTAAATACAGAAGCTTCTGAAATATGTGAGATGGTGTAGATTTGTTGGAGGAATGAGTAACTGAGGAATGAAGAACTAATACACACTTGGGCTCTATTGCTGATGTATCACAACATTGTTCCAGTAATGAACTTCTCCAAAGAATTAAGAGTTCAATTTGAAGGCTCTTCTCCTGTCATTTTTGCACCTGGCTAGATTAATTGCCTCAAGAACTGAAAACAAATGTAAAGATCTAAAAATTTTGGACACTTTTTACCCTGTGTGCTGTGAGAAGAGTAACTGAGATCTTTTCTTTCATAAACTGATTTAGGGCTTTAATTGGCTGTTGGGTGATGTAGAAAATAGAAAATCTCGTTCTATACCTCGTATCATGCAACCTATGAATCTGTCAGTTCAAATGAGACTGCCATGGTAATCACAAAATAAAATTATCTGAGATTGAAGGGGAAAATCTTTTTCTCTTTATCTTTTAAAAATCTCTTGTGTTGCTAAGTAGTATAGTAAGTAGAGAAGAACTACACATAAACCCACCTAATTTAAACATGGCGCTTTTATAAAATGAACTAATAATAACAAAATGCACTTCAAATTATGAGTCAATTAAATGCCTAGATATTCTCTTTACTGTTGCATTCATTTTTACCCAATTTTACAATTAACAAACTGCCATGCTTAAAATTGCAATTGAGGTGCCAAATCACTATCATACTGTGACAGTGCTTTGTGAAGCAGTCCCAGTATTTATTCCTCTATTGATAGGTGTAGCATATTTGCTTATAATGGTCTGTAATTACTATTAGCAGCTGAATATGAAAACTACTCACTCACCTAATACCATGCAAATATTTAATATTTTAAATATTTAGTGTTCTAAGTATCAGTGACTGAAAACCCTGGTACATTCAGTTCATGCAGAATTATTTCACTGAAGAATGAATAACCTTTCCTTCAGTTCCCCTAATTGCTTCTGCTGAAATCCCTGGCTTTGCAGCCAGACATCTTTAGCAAAATGTGCCATGGTCCATCACTGCAATCACATTGGAATTTCTGTTAACATCCAGCATATTTTGTTGCTTATTTCATACTACCTATGCTAACACAATTATTACTAATTTTATATGAGTATCATATTAGTAAGATTTAGCTTCCTTACATTATTATAAAATGTACATTTGTTCTTGAAAGAAAGTAGGAGACTTTAACACACTTCTGTTTGCATGAAGTCAGCAGTAGTTTGGAATGGGCAGAATGCAGGTTTAAGCTTTTGCTTTAGTAAACGTTAATTACACAGGTATTTCCTGCATGAGGAATTACTCTCTCAGAAATAAAGAGCTGTGTTTTGACAGTCAGTATTTTTAAGAATTTGTTTTTTGCTTTCTTAACCAAAAAGGATTTTTTTTCCCCTTAAAGTTTATTTATTGCTTTGGTTTTTTACCCCCTGAAGTACATTCCTAAGATTTTGATTTTCAATCTGGAGTCCTACTGAGTTTAGAATTTCACTGAATATTTGAGAAGTGTCCTGGCCAAGGAAGGCTTGCAGAACTAGACACTTCTAAGCACAGAAGTATTTTTAGTTGCAAATATTAAAAAAATGCACTCGCAGCTGTTCACACAGCAGTGATTGGAGTGGCTGGAGTACTGGAGAATGCTGATACCTTGATATGTTTTATGAGTGTAATGTAGCTGTGCTTCAGGCAGAAATTCTTCAGAAGAATGAGGAAAAAAAACATGAAGTGAAACTGCTTAAATTTTTTAAAAAAGAAGTTACTCTTTTTTTTTGTTTGTTTTTAAAAGGGAGAGAAATAATACTGGAGTTCATATACATATATACAGAAATGGAAATATATTTTTCATTTGGGTACACTATGCAATTCTGCTTTTATTAAAATTATTTCAAGTAAGTGCCATAATATGAGAATTACATATGATACTGGTTTAGAATTGACTTTGTTTCTTTTTTTTTCATACTGCTCATGATTATCAAGCTGTCAATTGTGCACATTGAAAAAATGAGTATAAGAACACAGGCAAAACTAGATTTTCCAGGGGGCTTAGAGAATGTAATCTGCATCTTGACTTGCCCAGTGCCCTCTTCCACTTTCCCTTTGGCCCATCTGCAAGGAGCACCTGCATTTCAGCATAAATGTGTTCTACCAAAGCCCACCCAACCCCAGCAGCAACCTCAATGCGTATCTGATGAGTGTCCCACCAAGCCCAGCAGCCCTTCTCCCAGAAAAGCCAGTATTGACTACAGGGTTTTGAAGCCATGCAATTGATTTCAGTCTGCAAAGACCTCCTGAACTGAAGTTGGCAGTTTCCATGCAGTCTTAGAAAAGCTGGTTTCAGACTTTAGAGATTTAAGACATAACAGTTGGTTCAGAGCAGTTTGGGTACTTTACACAAACAGAAGACTCGAGTTTAATTTATTTTTACTTTTTTTTGTTTGATTTCTGTAATAGCTGCTTGGAAGATATCATGACTTCCAAGACTAAGCACTGATACTAATTAATAACTTCCAATGCAGTATACATCAAACACAGCAGTTAAAGAAAATCTTCTGGTTTAATTGCTTTTATTTCAGGAAGATAACACATAAAATAACTGAACCCTGTAAATAAAATAAAATTATAAATTAAGATAAAATACCACCCTTTTTCTTTTTCTCTATAGCCTCATACATTCCTTTCAAACATGAAATAACTTCTGAAGGAAGGATGGCTGTGGTGAAAATCAATATTTTTCCTCTAGCTGAGCCTACTTCAGAGAAAAGTCAGATCCTGCCTATGCCCTCTGCTTGCATCTAAAAATTTTAGGTTTCATTCCCTGTGGTAACTATCATAACTATACAGCTACTTCATACAGTATATATTGACTTTGTAAACTGTGGTTGTTCTCTGGTGCGGGGATCAGTATTCTGGACTGAGCATTCAAGTGTGGAAACAGGAAAAGTCTGACATGTTATTAGATGCGTCCTTACTCATGCTCTTTGTAAGACTTCCTACATATCCCTGGATAGAAAATCAATGGTTACGTATGAAGTATCTGTGGTTACCTTTTGGAAAGCTGCAATGTGCTTCTTGAGTTTGTGAAAGAATCTTGGCTTTCTTATTTAGCAATGAAGGACTGGTAAAGACAAAAACAAAGTTGACTAAAGAATATAATAATCCTAAGTTTATGGCAAGGGGCACCCAAAGACACAATGAGAAGGAAGTGAAGACCTACATACAAACAGTCCCCTGCTATCTACAGCAAAAATGTTTGCCTTTGAGCAGAGCAGAACCTACTGCAAAATCTTCTGCAAAACAAGAAAAAGTTAATGAGGTAATATAACTAAAGCTTAAAGAAAAATATCTGCAGAGGAGAAGAGAATTAGAAAGAAGAAAAGTTTATACACAGCGGTTATTAATAAGTCTCAGAACTTAATAAAAGCTATGTAAACTGTTTGCACTATTCTAAATCTAAAAAAAATCATTAAACAATATAATAATGTTTCAATAGAAAATTTAGTTAGAAACAGGGCGTCGTAAAATTATCAAATTATATGATTTCCTGCTCCAAAGAGCTTCCTATCTAAGTGTCAGTCAAAAGAGACAAAAAATATATTGCTAAGTGGTCAACTGGGTTTATTTAAAGTTCTTAAATCAAACAGGTCTTAGCATTTGCAGGTTATCATGTACCAGCACTGAGCTCACATATAATTGTCACAGAGCTAGCAATTACAGCTTTCCAAGACAAGGTGTACTCCCTCACATTTCAGATGTAAAAACAAAGCAGAGTATGTGCCCTTATGAGCCTGTAGTGTCTAGTTGAGGAATCACATCCTAATAAATATGATAGGCCAGATTCTGCCCCTGGTTATGTGCCTTTGTCAACTCACTGACAACATTAACTACAGCATAATATAAAGTGACATGGAGATTAAGCATTTTTACAGCTTAGAAAGCAGAGAGCTCACCTTAGAACATCCAGGTATTCTAGGCTTCAAGTACTTACATCTTGCAGCTGCGAAATGTTCTTTCTGTAGAGGATACACATTACATAGCATGCAGGTGGCAGTCATATCCTATCACTATTGTAAAAGCAGTTTATTAAGCATACACGGTGTGACAGGGAAATGGAAGATAGCCAGGAATTTGATCTTACCTGGTGCTCTGTGCTGCTGCTTCACGGTCTCTTGCCATGCTCAGAAGTCCCATGCTTTGTATTTGCTTCAGGCCTAGAGCGTCAAAGTGTATCAGTTCTTTTACAAAGCCACACAGCATCAGTATGACATGTGAAACTAGCCAGTTCTACAGCTCTTTACACTTCAAATGTTTTCATGATATTGAGCCTTACAAGGAGAAATGTCAACCCAGCCTGATCTTTAAGCCTTTCACCATTGAATCAACACACGTGTGTCACAGATATTTAACAGTAACTGTAGAGATGGATGAACGAGTTTGTGGAAAATCCTGACCCAGCACGCATTTGCTCCAAAAGCCCTCCTAACCCTCTCTAAAGTTCCTGTCACATCAGTGGAGTTCTTATTTCTTTGTTACTCCTTGCTAATTTCCTGGTCATCATGCTGTTTGCTGCTGATGTAGTAAAACCACATCCATCATCATAACCAAACCCTTTAGCTGACTCTACACAGCTTAATTATAAACCTTCACTTTGGTAAAGCAGATAAGCAAATACCTACAGTAAGGAACAACAGACACCCTGCTGAAACAAGCAGCACATGCTAGAAGTGAAGAATGTGCCTAAATACTCTGCCGTGTTTTTATTATACAACAAGCCATTTTTTTCAGAGGAAGTAGATTAACTCTGTAAAGGAGGCAAGAAAAGGAGTCGTGTTTTGGGAAGCATGGGCTATCAGTTTATTTGCTGTCATTTCTCTACATTCCCTATTTTACCATTCCATACCTTCCCTTTTCCATTAGGTTTTTTGTGGTTTTTTTTTCAGTTTGCTTTCCCCTTTATTTTCTGCTTCTCTCATTTTGCTTGCAGACTCCAGATGTGTAAGGACTTTGCTGTGTCACTTTTTCTTGTACAGAATTAATTTGGTACTTATCCATTATTTTGTGTTATTGTGCTTTAAATGTGTGAGTTCCACTGTCCAAGCAGGAGCAAATGACCTGTGTGAATGCTGGTGAGCACCTTGTTCTGTGTGGCTGACAGGGTATAAAGCCTGTCACTCTTAATTGCCGCCACAGATGACCTTTCAGCCTGAGTTTTGAAGTTCAATCATGAGATATTTGGTATTTCCCCAGCTATTTGCACACGTTTTAGCTGCAGACTGTGTGTATGTGTATGCAGGCATGGGTCATTACACAAAGTGAAACCACCAGCTCCTGTGTCGTAGGCCACCGAACAGCCACCAGCTGATAATGACTCTCGGTTATTGCTAACCAGGGTCAAATTCATGCCACTGACCTAGAAGAAAAGGGCTCCATATCTCATTACTAACATTCTGAGCTCTCCAGTCCCTCTGACTTAAGTTAAAGAAAAAAAAAAATCAGGAAACGAAAGCAGGTATTTCAGTAAAATGCATGTGTGGTATATAACCACATTAAACACCATCCAGAGACAGAAATTCTTCCACTCACTATCTGATAATGCATTCTCAGCATACAGATACCTTCTTATACAGAACAGCTAAAAAACTATCAACTAGGAATTAGTATGATAGAGAAGCATCTCCAGTCGAGTGAATAACAGACATTTAGAGGAATCCCTAAATACTTTTTTACTTGATAGCCCCTAACTTTTCTGAGTGAGTCACTCTGGTGTGCTCAGTAAATAAAAAGATTCACAGAAGCTCCTCAAGTGCACAGAAGAAAAGGCATTTCAAAGTCTTCATTAAACCATACCAAGATAAACTGTCAAGTTTAAAGACATTTCTTTTCCTTAAATCTTAAGACAATGGAGTGCATTTGCAAATATCAAAATAGGATCCCATTATTCAAAAATGGGACTTTAAATTCTTTTCCCCATCTTAGGTTCTTGTAAAATATATTGGTTTTCTATTTTGTAACTGTAACTAACTGTTGTAAAGTCTCAGGATATTGAGACAGAAAGGACTCAAACCTGCAGGATACCTTTAATGTGATAGTGATCCAGCAAAGAAATTGCAAATGCATGCCTCAATTCAGTTAAACTGCTGACTGCCAGAACACATTTTAGGATTTAGTTCTAACAGATCTAGGAATTTGAGGTCTTTAAAGCCTAACTAGTTTAAATAAATGTATATACTCAGCTTTTTACTTTCATTAAGATGATAAATAGTACAGAATCATGAACTCTAAGTTCTTTCCCACATTATCTGTGCCACCATATAAAATATTTCTAAAGTAAACGTCCTAAAGTTGACAAGATACTCATTAAAGTAGGAGAACACATAGCCCCTAGCACAGCAGTTATGCCACCCTTGTATTTTTGAAATACTAAATCCTAAACTCAGGCTTGGTATGTAAGTAGAGAAATTAATTTTTATTATTTGGGTTTACTATAGATTTGGATCATTTGGTTTGTGAAGAGCACATTGTTTAGCTATTTACTTGGGCTTTTAGATATATTCCTTCTGTAGCAGGCTATTAGCCACCTTCAATGCCAAAAATGTGCTAAAATATTGTGTCCAAATCCGCTCATTTGCCTGAAAGGGAGTGGGAGGGGAATAGTGATAGTAAGAAAATTCTTTATGTGTGTTGTTCCAAGCATGATAGCAGCTTTGCCAAATCCAGGTGTTCAAAAACCAGAAGACAGTTCCCAAAACATAAAATTGGATCAAACATCACAAGATTAATATCTCTTTGTTTTTCTTTTGATTTACTTTATGGCTTCTGAGATTTAATTTTTAAATGAAAGCGGAGATTCTTAACTAACCACAGAATTTTGGAAGCTGTGAGTTAAAGAAAATTATGCTGAGAAGTTCATCTGCTCCTGCTTTTGCCCACCCTCTGCTGCTCAACATCTACGCTAGAACTGCAAGGAAGGGACTACAGGAACCTTTTCACCAGAGCTGCACCACCTGGACTCCCCAGCACACTGTGAACCCCTGGGCTGCCAGTTAATGTAGCATCAAGCATGCTTTGTTTTGAGGAAGTGATGCAAATGAAAATTAATGGCCCAGTGAGTTTGGTCCTGCAGGAATCCAGAACAAGTAGCACACCATCCTGAACCTAGTGTGCTTATTTGGGTTATTATAATACAATAACAGATAACATAATTATAGTAAGTGTGATTACTTGGCTTATTCAGAGATTTCATTGTATTTCTTCTGCGAAGGACAGTTTGTGAACTCTGAGTCTAAATTTCACACATTTGAATGATTTTGCCTCTACATAAACTAAGCTGAAGGAATAGATACATGAAATCTCTATTTATTGAGATTTCCATGAAGTTCAATATAAGCACCTACAAGTTTGTGATCTGCCTATGAGGATTCCACTGTGTATCTCCACAATTTTAAAATTTCCCCCTGGATGCTTGTGTAACTAGCCTTAAAGACTGTTCCAGATTCAAAGTTATTTCATGATGCAGAATGTGGAAGGAGAGGCAGTATGAATACGCTGACACAAGCAGGTCTCCTTGACCCATTCCTGGGATAGCATTATTTACAGTGTTTAGGAAACTATCTGATCTCCAAATCTGTTTGTCTCCTTCAGTCTAGTGAGTACACACCTAAACAGTGCACTAGTCCAGTCTGGCACTCAGAAAGCATTACTTTGTTCCTAACCTGATCATCCCAAGCTTATGCAACTCTGTTTTCTATCTTTCCCACTAACTTTTGAATCTATTGGCCAATCTCAAATGAATTCGATAGAAGAGCAGCGATCTCCAAGATACTCAGTTCTACCCAGCTACATGAAAACTGATGACTAGATAGATGACTGGCCTCATTAAGAGAAAAACTGCAACGTGAACTTAAAAGTTCTGTTTTGTCTGGCTCACCAGCTGGACAATCAACACACAAGCAGCCACAGGACATGCTGCCTCTTGCCCAGCTAGTAATTAGGTACAGCAATGAGACCTCAGGATACTGTGTATGGACAGCAAGAGAGGACAAGAAAGCACAGGTGGAATATTTGAGGTCCTGGATAGAAGAATCATAAGGTACATGAGAGGAAGCAGCTGATATTACTATTGTGGAGCCTTAGAGACAAGATTGAAAGACAAATGTGTAGGCGTTGACTCATGACAACATTCTTCATCACCAGGAAGGTGTGTAGTTGGTGGTTATCAATAATGTGCAACTCTTCCTTTCAGATGTTTTAGACAAGGATGCATATCTGAGAATCAGATCTGTTAGAGGCTCAGTCAGAAGTCAGTGCATCTATATCCAACTGCAGAAACCAAAGATGGCACAAATGAGAGCTAAGACAATATTCTCCACAAAACATTTATAGCTTAAACCAAAATTTTTCCACAGGGCACGTTAAAAGGCAAATCCTGCACTGACTGTGCTATGTCAACCCTGCTACAAGCTGCACCATTGCAAAGATGTCACCAAGAACAGGACTGGGGTTTAGAACACTTTGCAACTGCAAAATAGAGACTTTCCACTGGCATCCACTGTGTTGGACGTCATACACACAGGTGGCATAAGTTAATTTCTATGTTAAACAGATGCTTGAAGCTACAGTACATCACTTATCTGGGTATTTTAAGAGAATCAGAGCCTACCTGGTGATCATAGAGTCATAATACTCCATGGCAATATAGATGTAAACACTATGGAACATAATAGCACTTCAGCAATGTGTGACTATATTAATTTATTAAGGTACTTGTTGTATAACCTAAATTCAGGGATCACAAAGAGTAAAATAAATTTCCCCCTCTCAGCTATTAAAGTACTGTGCATTTGCATATTATTCTTTACTCTCTGACAACTGTGGATATTCTCATCACGACCTCTAGTTGTTAGTTTTCAGTGTGCTGAACAGAACTGAGGAAAACATGGTAAGATCACAAAGGTAAAGTTACATTTTCAGTTGCTCCCTTTCTCATGCAAAGCTTCAATAAAATTCTTCTCAGTAGAATAAGGGGAAATGTAGAATTGTATTCTTTTCTTTGCCCAAAGACCCCAGAATGCAGATGAACTGCAATATGTGGACCAGAGCCATCATAAAGGAAATGGACATAGATGGGGTTTCTTCTGAAAATAGTTCTACTGATTTTGAGTGAGATACCCAAGTACAATACTGGGTACTGTAGTCTCTGAGTGCTCTTGAAAAACATTTTTGATACATATCATGCTTTGGTAGACCCATTATACTACATGAGTAAACAACAAGGATGCTTTCCTTATGATGACTTAAAAAAAAATTAAGATCATGCTATTTTCTCCATGTAAAAGGAAAGCAATGACTGTACAAATACTTCAGCATACAGCAGGAGAATAAAGACAGGAGTTTTGATCTACATCTCTGACTCATGTTCATGAATTCATTAACCTCAGTGGACTCATTCACCTCTGTTTTCAGAGTAAAAACTATTCTCAGTGAAAGATTAGTCTGCAAATGGTAACATTTCCCCAAACTCGTGGCTGACAAAAGCCATTTCATTTTCTGGTATATATTAGAGTGCTGTTAGGGTTGCTGTGAATTCAATCCCTCTACCTATAATCATCAAAGGACGGATGCTCCAGCTGGAGATCAACAGCCATGCACACCAGTGACACTGCTGGAAATGCTGTATAGAAAAAATACTTATACAAGAGGAATCAACATCTGGAGGTACCTAGAAACCCTCTGTTCCTTTGTACCCCTGGAACAGCACATCCTGCTCAGAGCTTCTGAGCAGGAATTATCCCCTGATTAATTTATCCATCTCAGTATTTCTACTGGGTTCACCAACAAGGTAACTTGTTAAGAAGTGCTTAGCTGCTTCAGTTGAGCATTATTATTGCCATCAGCATTTCTCATAGATCTTTCAGTGAATTTACAATTAACCAGCACACAGTTTGAATCCACAAAATCTTGGCATGTACCAAGAGCAATGAGGGACAGGTCAAAATCAACATTAAACAAATATCACTACCGTGCACAAAAATCTCTATCTTCCCAGAGCAGAACAAAAAGCATAACCTATCTGCTTCTTTTTATAGTCCATTAAGTTATATGTACTGTACTTCCCTATAATAAAAATACTATCTGGTAACATTTTCCTTAATAAATAGCAGTGCCCTCAACAGTATTTACTGCTAAAAATTCAATGCCTGTAATGAACTTAAGAAAACTAATCATGCTGTAGTTAAACACTAGTGGCACTGGTCACTTCAGAACTGGTTTGCAGCAAAAGCATCCCCTCACAGTATGGAGCACCACTCCCACTGAGCTCAGCAAGGCTGGCACGGTTTTAAAACTTTTGTGTATGTGTAGGAGAAAAACAGATCAGTCTATCCCACCCACAGCTTACATATTGTTTTCTTGAGAAAAGTTCAGCTCACACAAATAAATGTTTAAATTTGCAGGCTCTTTTCTAAACTATATTAAAGCAGATCATATTCTGACATAGTTGCTCTTTGTGCTTCCAGATTCTTGAGTGTTATTTTTGATACACAGCTGCAGATTTCATTTATGCAATCTCAGTGTTTTGAGTTTGCATTAATGAAATCTGTTAGAAGTAATCACCTGCCTTTTGGTATCCTACAGATTGGTGTTGTAGATTAGCAGCATGAAAGAGAAAATATTGACAAAGAACTACTAATGCAAGTGATTTTTGTCATAAAGTTGGTTTTTTTTTTTTTTCAAGAGCCATCAATCTCTTTCTTTGCAATGAATTCCTGTTGCTTTCTAGATTGTGACAATCAGGGCTTGTCAGGACTATCCCATGTATAAAATATTTGTGCCAGCCTTTTGCCAGCTGGCAGTTCAAACCAACATAGCTCATTGTGAAAATGTTTTGCCTGGATTTTAAAATCAGATCTAGGGTTAAACTAAAGATTGTACCAACTGTAGTCTTAAATCCATTCATTCCATCTGACCTGCAAGTACACATCTGCTGCATGTTAGCCTTACCCTGCTGTCTGACAGTGGCACACATTTGAATCCTCATCATTTTGATTAAAGACTTGGTTTTGTTAGGATGTCATGTACAGTATATCAAAGGAGATCAGTAACCAGTCTGAAAGTCAGATGACAAAGAAAACAATCAGCACATGCACAGTTAAGCAGAGTTTCATGAAAAGAAGGCTTAACATAATGAGTCATAACTTGGAAAAGTGTCCATAAGTGGTCTCAGTACTCCGAGCTCATAGTGGACAGTTTAGGATTTTAGAAACAGTTACTAAGTACAGACAATCACAAGAGGTGTGTTGTCATGGGCTCTGTACTACTCTGAGTACAAATTGGTTATCTCTGATCATCAAGTTGTACAACATTCAGATTTAGGACAGGCAAAGCACAATACATTTCAAAACATTTGGTAATAATCTTTGCTAACTTTTGGAGATTTGGCCAGCTGTTCAGTAAATTAGGGTAGAATAGAAAACCACCTTTCCTTTAATCAATGGATAATGAAGAGCATTTGTCTCTTACTTGTAAGACTATCTAAAATACTAACTCTGTCTTTGTTTAGTAAAAATATGATATTTTGCTTATCACATTAAAAAAAAAACAAACTCCTGGTCAGCCTTCCTCACTGATTTCTGGTTTAAATATCTTAATGTATTATGTTTCCTATTTGTGTTTATTAGTGTATATATCTGTATATATACACACAGCATCTGTGTCTGTGCGTCAAGATCATTATTAATCATAGTAATGGCAGGGGAAAAAAAGAAAACTTCTAAGCCCACTGGAAGAGCAATAGTGTTCCAGTAAGTTCAAGGTCTGCTAGGATTAAGGTTTGGCTGATCTGAGCCACCTGTTCTTCAAGTGAATAGAAAAAGATGTGAGTGCAGTTCCTGAAGAAGAGAGCACGGATTAGTTGGTCTTAGGAAAAGACAAATCCAGATATTTGCTGAGCAGAAATGGTCAGTGTTAGCTGCCAATCCTACCAAAACAAAGTTTAGGGTCTGCTGTTTGTAACACTTTCTTTGATGGTTACCTCTCTATGTGTCTTTATGTGGTATTTAAAAGGTAACATTATTTATGTAAGCTCTTTTATACATTTACTTTTTTTTTTTCAAGGTATACAGGATAATTGTTTAGAAATCTTTCAGCTAACTTTAAAACTTTGTTATTAAATGAGCTAAATTGTTTTTAAAACAGAAATCAGATTTTTAAATGATTCACCAGTCCTTTTGTTTATATCACTCCAGGATTTCACAAGTGAGTAATTCATAATCACTTGAGCTGTCCACTGAAGGATCAGGCTTCCATCCAGTGTACATATGGCACTTGTGCCTTCAGGCTTAGGGTTTTAAAGCCTGTAAAGAAATGCAGTCAGGCATAACGTGGACTACCTGTGACCGAGAAACATGTGCTCATTAAAGAACACCTCTGCAGGAGAGGAGCAGCACAGAGGCTGGGAAAGCTGCAGCAGGGTGATTTCCTTGGATCATTGTGTTAAATGCATTTGGAAGGCAAAAGAGCATAAGTGGAAAGATATTACAGGAACAGTCCCTACTAACTGGAAATACTGATCTTGAACATATGATCAATGTATTTCCCAGGTTTCCTTTTAAAATCATCTGCGTTCTTTTAATGCACTTAAAGGCATCCTGTGTTGTATCCTCTGCACTGACGCCACCAGAAAATTTTCCATGGTATGCCAGTATTTGTGCATGATCTTCAGCAGGAAGCTCTCCTTTGGTCTCCTAAGCCATGTGCTATTTATTATAGAACTAGGATAGGAGCTGACATTTTCCCAAGCAACTATGTGAATGGGGACCACGAGCTCTTTTGACTTTCAGTAAAACTCACCTGAAACTTTTAAATATTTTGAAAATTTCAGCAGCTGAGTTTTGAACAAGCTTTTAAAAGAGCATGAACAGAATCCTGTACTTAATCTTTATGAAATTAGTATTTTACATATTTTTGATACTCGATCCCTTTGTCTTTTAGACCAGGCTATAAGCAAAGATAACTTTTACTTAGCAATTTGAGTTCATGAGGATTTGTAAACATTAATTTACTTAGTAATAGTTTCATTGTGATTTCCTTGTAAGGACTTACTGAATGTCTTCACATCCTAAGAAAATAAGGATTGCTACATTGGTGAGACCACCATATCATAAGCGATTTTGACTTGTCTTGTGCATTTCACTGCCCTAAAAAAAACCTCAAATATCTAATCAGACCAGAATCTACTGATTAATAGGATGGCTGCAGTAACTTATTTTTCTGTTTGTACTTTTTTAAGCTCTCTTAAATCATTCTGTCTTCAGTCACTGGATTAAACTTTGGAAAAAGACAAATTGCTCTTATTCAGCATAGTTTACTGAACATTGCAAAAGAATTAAGGTGATCTTTACTGCAATGGACAGCATCAAAAATTATAATACAGTTTAGGCTCCTATTCACTGTACATTCGTTAGTACTTTTCCCTTCCTCCTAAAGTTTTTGTTCTTCATAGTGACCACAATCAGATGTCTGCTATATTCTGCCAACATACGCCTTCCCCCAACACTGTTTTTTTTCAGGATTTTCCTTTCCCAGGCCATTTGACAGGTTTTGTAGAGAAAATATTTTTCATATGTAAGATATTTTTAAATATCATTGAAATCTTTTAAAGTGATTTTGCTGTATTAATAGATAGATAAATCACAGGTTATAGTAACAGTACTTTTTTTGGACAATCTGCAGATGCAACATCAAATTTATGTTAAGTTTCAGTGATGAACAAGAAACATGTGCTCATATTCTTTAGCTATCTTATAAGTTACTTTCTTTATATCCATGTAGAACAAGTAGTACCATGGCTGTACACGTAACATCAAAAGCTTTCCCTCAAAAAGCAGTGCAGAGTAGTTCCATTCAAAGAATGAGAGGATGAACCAAGCCTCCCTCATTATTTCTGGGAGGTCTGTCACATCTATTTCCATTAAAGAGTACTAGAACATGAAAATGAGCCTACTGAGCCACATCAAGGGTCTCTCCTGCCCTGTATCCTACCGTGTACATAAATGGATGCCTAGGGAAGAGTAGCAATGAGACAAACTACAGAACACAACACAGTCTCAATGAACTGCATCTCAAGGCAAATCTTTGCTAAGTTCCTTTCTCCATGAGCATTGCCATTTACATTTAATCATATATTTTCTTCCAATTTCTACAGTTTCACAGCTTTTCGCTTTAGCAAACTGTAAATTGTTTTAGGAAATTAAGTTCCTACAAAAACAGAAGTGCATCTTTGTCATTAGCAAAGCAGAGTGACACTTGGCAGAAACCAAGAACTTTGCAAACACAAAATGAACTCCACAGCATTGTGAGATAATATGCATCTATAAAATGCAGTTTTCCAATTTTCTTCCTTTTGTCTCACTTAGGAAAAAGCCAGAACATTTCAGTAGCAAGTTTATTGAAGCCCTGTTACAACAAGAGGCTTTCAAAGGTACATGCTCGTTCTCGTACCTGGTGCTCAGCCAGCAGATGGGGCTATTAAAGTCACAGGAATGAACCAGAGAAACACTGTAATTTGCAAAATTAATGTAAGTCTCTGAGTACTAAAGGTCAGAATAAAGTATGCTTTACAGCTTAGAAAAGATTCCAATGCAGTCAATGGTACAATAATTTACTGTATTTTTTCCAACATGTACATGTGCTGGTGAGTGAACCAAAGGTATTGTACATATCAATTTTTTTGTAGGGGTGGAATTTTATTGTGTGTGATGAGGCCCATTTATATCAATGCGACACTTTTCAAGATCTTAAAAAAAAAAAATCAAAATGTGGCATAAATGCACACCAAGTACTAAATCAGCATAATTTCAGTGTTTTGAATTGCCATGGGAATAGCTGAGTTCCCATCAAGTTAAGTCTTGCAGAGGTAGCAGTCATGCTTCTCTTTTCCTAATGGTGCTACCATCACTCCCTTCCCTGTTGACTATTGTTCAGGTATAATTATAATGTGCCTGCAGAAATCCCATTAAATGTCTAGCTTTTGTTTGT
>WEIU01008944.1:10836-43110 GCA_013389925.1 Aegithalos caudatus
AGAAAGATTTTTTTTTTTTTTTTTTTTAAACAGTGAAATACAGTGCACAGTAAATACTGGGCACATAAATTTCTGTATGAGAGACTGCTGTTCTTCCCTGGAGCAGCACATTCACCTCATCATCCACAGATTTCCTTTTTGTATAATCTCTTGTGCAAAAATGCAATTATTTCTCCCAAGTGAGCATACATGGTTTAGAGTGGAAGAAGGACCTAAACATTGAAAACTGTGACATTTGCCATTAGAGAGAGAAAAAAAAAGCTGTGTTTCTCTATGAGCCCTGTCATCTGCACAATTCTCTGTATGTTTTTACATCACTCTGTTCTGGTTTAACCCCAGCTGACAACTAAGTACCATGCTGCAGCTCTTTCACTCCCTTCCCAGTGGGATGGTGAAGAGAACTGAAAAAAGGTAAAACCCATAGGTTGAAATAACAACAGTAGAATAATTGAAACAAAGCAAAATTAATAATGAAGATGATGATGGTGATGGTGGTGATAATGATGATGATGATTGATTATGACGACAATAATAATAACAATGAAAAGGAAAATGAAAAAGGAAGAAAAAAAAAAAAAAAAAAAAAAAAAAAAAAAAGAGAGAGAAATAAATTCCAAAGATAAACAAGTGATTGCTATGCACAATAGCATTGCTCACCCACTGGCTGATACCCAGTATGATGCATCACCCAGCAGTGATGATGCATCACCCAGGCCAGATCCCATCCTGGCCAACTCCCCCCAGTTTGTATAGTGGGCATGATGTTCTCTGGTACTGAATATTGCTTTGTACAGTTCAGCCAGTTCAGGTCAGTGGTCCTGGCTGTGTTCCCTCCTGGTTTCTTGTGCACCTGTTGGCTGGCAAAGCATGGGAAACCAAAAAGTTTTTGACTTTGAATAAGCACTCAGAAACTACAATATTTTAACTACAACAGAAACATCAATATGCTAACAACATTATTCTCATACTAAACCCAAAACCCACAGGGCTGTACCATCTACTAGGATGAAAATTAACTCCATTCCAGACAAAATCAGGACACACTGTTGCCTCCATACACAATCACAAACACCTTGATGACCTCCCCTGCTTCATCACCAAGATGTGATATCATTTAAGATGAAAAAGTGGACAATAAATTTTTTCCAACATCATAAAACAAGGTGAGGGAAAAAAGTCTCCAGCTTATCTCAAAGAAGAAAAATCAGAAGCACCATCTGGTTGTCAGACACGTTACGTCTCTCAAGAAAATGAGTGCTGCATTTTTTTTACTAGCAAAAGCAGACTCCTACACTCAAGAGCTTAAACATAATTGATTTTAAATCCTAACTGACATTGTGTGTTCTGCACTGCCTGTTTATGTGTAACTGGCCTAGTTGCAGACCACATCAGCTGGTAAAACAAAAGATAATAATTTTCACTGCAGTATGTAAGGCAGAGCTTTGTGAGGTGCTTTTTACCAAAAGCCTGGTGAACTGAAATCCTTCTGTCATGCACAGAAAAAACACAGCAGAGACAGCTGTTGCAGCAGCTAACCTGCTGTGCCTTAGTCTAAGGGATCCCAGCACTGTTTACTTGGCTAGTCTTCCCTCCCTCTGTTGATTCCACCTCCTACATTAGAGGCTGTCAGTAATAGCATGCCCTGAGATAGGGCTGCTTGTCCAGCACAGAGGATATTGCCTGAATCATTTCATATGCCTCCTAAAAATTACTCACAAGAGCAGTGAACAAAACTAATGGTAATTTCAAATTAAAACTCATATGAGAATGCCTTTCTGCAGGGTTCAGAGCCACCATCTTCAAAGCTTTTCAGGAAAAACTTTTTTATTTGAGTTTTACCACACTGCATGCACAATCTCAGGCAAGCAATAGCAAACATCAGAAGAGAAATTGTTCTGAGATATGGCAGGAAATTAATTGAAAGCATTGTGAAGGTGTGCACACAAGTAAAAAGAAACTGTCTTGAGTACTTGAAGGAAGAGTTTACTGTACAAACACTTCTCTTATTATTCAGTCTAAAGAAACTTGACAAAATGTATTCAGAAAGGGGCTTTGTCAAGTAAGAATTACAAAGAGAGTGATAAGTTTAATATAACAAATTTATCCATCAAGCTGAGAGTACCAAAGAACAGAGCCTTTCAGCAGCAGCAGCATCATGAGAGCCAAAGCATTATATAGAGTAAACAAAGTGGTGCTGTGGCCGAGCTTAGTGCACTGTAGAATGTAACAATTACTTAATCCCAGTTTTGGGGCAAGCTCATTTAGCAACAGGACAACACCCTTCACCCTTCCTAAATCCTTGGGCCCTAAGTATCACTTGTCAATTGGATTTAAGTTATTAAAGTTCACAGGAACTCTTTAAACTTGATTATCAGAGACTTTTCTCAGAGACAAATGGAGTTTTATAGATTCAGAATTTACAGAAATTATTTCTAAGCTTTTATTATGTAAATAAATGCCATAGATGTTGGTGGAGATACAAATTCTTTTTCAATGATACACAGAACTTTCTTCACAGGCTGCCTCTTGCACCTGTGGACACAAGAGTCCCATCTTCTGAGTGCAGCTGAGATGCCAGCCTGCGGGGTCTGACGAGGGATCTTTTCACCTGGTTCAAGATTGCAAAAGAGTGATTCTTCTCCCTGAAGCTAACTCCTACATACAACATTTCCTTGATCCCCCAGGAGAATCCAGGTGTGCCACTGAAAACAGCAGAGGCAGGGCTTTTCAGGAAGCCAGTGTGTTACATTTAAACACATCAGCAATGCACTGGCTCTTCCACCCTCACCTCCCCAGAGGCAGGGTTCCCTGGCCACAGCAAGGTGAAGAAGCAGCAAAGCTCAGTGGCCTGTGGTACTGGGGTTGCCCAGAACACAGGCCCTCATTGAACATGCACAGTGATATAAATTTAGTATTTTATAAATATAAATTGAGTATTTTATTAATCACATTTAATATCCATTTCTTTCAGTGCACTGTGTCACTTGGTGGACATCTTCAATGATACTACAGTGTTCTGGCTTAATGTTTCCTACCTTAGCAAACCTCCTCCCCTCTGATGAGGTCAGCTTCCCACTCAAAGCCTGAGAGGATCCCCAGTAAAAAGAGTAGTTATGGTCAGGATTGGAAGAAACAGATGACTAAAATAAGCTGTCTTAATAATTTTTAATCTTTTTTAATAAGCTTAAGAAGACAGTTGTCTTCACTGAGGGGTATCAGAAATCTGGCAATTTTCTCTAGCAGATCACATAGTTGTATGCCAAAATAGACATATTTCAATGTGTTCTTTAATGTTTTGTTTGTACACTCTTATTTTGAATAGTCAGGTGGACATATATATGTGATTTAGTTTTATTCTCAATTCTTGATTTGAGTACAAATTTGAAGAATAAAACATGTGAACAAAGGAAAAGTGAAGAAATTGATGAACATTATAAGAAACATATAGAGAAATGCATTTCAGGGCAGGATCGAGTGAATGTTTTTCTCTCTTAGGAGAATATTTTTTAAAATTGTAAGGAATATTTGAGTGAGCTCTGAAGTCTGACAGTTTTTTGCAAGTTAAAGCAGCCAAGGGAAATATTTCATATAAGTAGAGCATTTCTTCACTGTTTTCATTCCTTGCTAACATTGATGGGCATTAAATATCATACAGCAACAGGTTCATAATAACAGAAACCAAATCAACAAATCAAACCAAATCAAACAGGCAATAAATGGATGTTGATATGTGTGCCTTTAGGTATGTAATATTATCTACATTCTGCAAAACAAAAACCAAAATTAGCTTAGACATAAAGGCTTGTCCTCATGCCTACAGAAAGACACCATCCTTTGGTTTTAATGTATGGTGATGTATTTCCATGAATCAACAGGTTACGCTTCAGTTATAGCACTCTATCTTGTTATCAACTGTTTCCTGATCAGTCATGATCAGGGTCAAACCACGTCAGTGTTACAAATGGATGTGGGGGTTTAGATAAATCCTTGCCTTTTTCCCAGGCCTCTGGTAGCAGGCAGTAGCTTTATTGAGATGGGCAGCACCCCAAAACCCACTCTCATTCACAAGTTCTTTAATAATGGCTAATTTGGTCTATTATAGAATTAATTACTTATTTCATAGACAGAACATTAACAGACATAAGACTTAAACTAATACTACACAGGAATAAAGATAAAAAAGAAACTACCAGTACATATATACAGCCTGAGGTCAAAGGTACCTATAATGGTTACAGCTAGTGAAGATTCAATGTATCAATGTATTTTTCCATCCAATTGTTGGTGGGGCACACATATAGATCCTTTCCCTCAATCCCCAGTGAAGTAAGCATGGAACCTACATCCAGGCTCAGGGGAGAAATATTCCACACTTTCAGGGTGTGTGTATAGAAGGCATCTGCGTCTGGGATAATTTGTGTGTCTTTTATTGTTTGTAAAACAGTGCCTCTTAGTCGAAAATATTTCCTTTATCTCTTCCCACATCAGCTCTTCAGACTAAGATGTTGATTCTTAGCTGAGGCCTGAGCCCTTTTGGTGCCAGAGATGACCCCTTGCTGGCCCGTCCAGCCTGGGTTATCTCTCTATGCACCATCTCTGATAAGCAGGAGGGGAAGTAGATGTTCTGCCACAGTCAGGTACCAGGGAAAGACAAGACAGTGAGCAGTCACCATCCTAAATGAACTCAACAGCTGAGTGATGAATGAAGAAAAAGTTACCTAAGCAAGGAGAGTAATGTGAAGCCCAGCAAATAATATGACAGTGACAGGAAGGATTTTGTTTGTTTTCACGTAAGTACAAGAGACACAAATAACACACTAAATTGAAGGGTTAGGGAGTCCAGTGATAAAACAGCTCAGAATCAGCCACTGAGGAGGAGGGTAGCAGAAACTTGGACCAAACCAAACTGAAAAGCGAGTGGACAGAAAAAATTAAAGGAAATATCCTCATGATGTTGGCCTTGGCTTTTACAGCTGCCCTTTCTGACTGTAGCTAGAAATAATTCTGATGGCATCATAATTTTTATTTGGCTTTTCCTGTTTCCCTTACAAAGACTAAATAGGTATAATAGTACACCTAATTATAATACACCTAGGTATAATACTACACGTAATTTCTCTAGGTGTAGTACTTCCTTATACAATGTTTTTCATAGCAATGCCAAACAAAGTCCTTATCTCAGTGTTTGGGAGCAGTACAGAGGGAGACATTCCAGGAAAAGCAGTGCTATCTTTTTCTGTTGTGCCAGTATCAAACTCTGTATGAGGGACTGTTGTAGCTCACATTAGGGCATAATTTATTTACCTTTGACCCAGAGAGGCAAGGTGAAAATTCAGCCCATTTCTCATGCTGTCCCTTCCAAGATCCTTAAATGGTAGAAAGACTGTGCTTACAATGTGGACTTGTCTCAGAGGTTTAAGAAATTATACCTCTTGTTCTGCTGGATGTCAACAATAATCTGGTTAAGACCTGACATCGGAAGACACTTTTCCTAAATAGAATGCTACAACATCAATCCTCAGAAAAGCTTTTGCTGCTTACTGGAGGAGCATTCACAAATTTGGCATGAAGTTAGTGGTGCTGTGTGGGGACTCAAGGCATTGTAAGGATGGAGGAGTCTATTCCCTTTGGTGAGTCTATTCTCAGAAGAATGGGCCCCTTTCAATTTTCTTTAGCTGTCAAAATTACTCTGAAAAATAGACCATTAATTAAAAAGAAAAAAAATTATTTCATAAAGGTGAAAAACTTAAAAAATAAGTGTGCTTGTGAGTGGATACACAGATATGAAACACAATGTGTAGTTCACTACTTCTAGTTACACTTCACAGTGTTTTCATTTAGCTGTAAAACTGTCTCAATACTTCACACTTCTACAAAACAGCTTTTTATCTCTACTCAAGAGGCTGGCTACTGTTTGAGGAATACTGTTGTCTTTTAGGGATCCTTCTGTACCTGAAACAGAGGACATTCAAGGAAACTGCTAAGAGGTGATTTAAAAATAAATAAAATCTTTACATGCTTCTGGAGTTTGTTTGTTGCAGAAGGTGTGGGAGCCAGGTAGCATCAGCAGGTTCAAAAGAAGTTTAGGCAAATTCACAGCCAGGACACTTTTGTGAACAAAAGTAAGAAATAGAAAGGCATGCCTATACAATCATTACAGTAGCTGCAGGGAATGTGAGGGAAAAGGACTGCAGAAGGTGGCCAGGCTCCCATGCTGTCACTCAAATATCATCTTCTACGGGCACTTCTAGGGACAGAGTACCAGGCTAGACAGACTCACTGTCTGGGCCTTTACCCTGTCATTTCAACTATCTGGACATCTTCTAAAGATGAAAGCAAGGTCTATGTATATACTTGATATTTAACTTGACCCTAAGGGGTTCATTTACTCACTGAAGATTAAGTCATCCAAGAAAACAGGAATGTTGGCTTCAAACTTTAGTTGTAAAACTTTATAGCAAGAATATTGGGAACCGTATTTTATGCAAACATAATAAAAGCAACAAGAAGCATCTTCTTCTTCTCCCCACTCTTGAAAGAGACTTCCCCAAATTACAGGTGAGCCTACCAAGTAGATGGGAAGACATCTCATTTCTTCTAACTGCATTGCTACACTTAATAAAATAGGACGGAATTTAGCCCTCAGTCATCTTTAAGCTGACAAGTGAGAATTTATATATATTCTGGAGGAAGAGAAGTACTTCAGCTGATAAACAGAGAGAAACTCTCAGACAGTATGCTTCAGGAGAAACAAATTTCAACTCAATGCAAAAAATCTACTGCTGGGAGTTTCATTTTAATCAGTAATTTTCTTCTTGTTTTTATTTGCACAGCAGTTCTGAACAAATTGAATAGTATTTTTTTTTCTTCTTTAGTGCAGGCTGGGATTCTACCACTTCCACTGTAAAGGAGAATTCAATTTTGCAGTGGTAAGTCCAAGAATACATAGATAAGAAACTTGAAAGTGGGGATGGGGAGGGGGGAAGCGGGGTGTAGAAAGACTACCAGGCAGAAATGGAGAATACTGAGAAAATACAGCGAAAAAGGAGAATTTTTCAGCTTCATTTTACATGCTGAACCTGGACATTTTTCCCCAATCTACAATCTTCAGCCAGAGAGCTTTTCTCATTTCATCTCTCCATTGTTTTAGAAAGGTGCATTTACATTTTCTGTGTGGATAATCAGGACTAGACAGCTTGTGGAGAGAGATAACATAAGCACTGAGCTCTGTTGAACCTTGGCAGTTTACTAATCTTTCAGGTTTTAGTCTCAACTCATTGTCCAAACTCTATCTCTCTAATGGCCAGAGTAAATCCAGATTTAGATAAAGAAATGTATGGGTTCAGCTGAAACTCTGGTTTCTGGAGGCTGGATGCTGTGTTTTGAGGTGGAAACAGCATGAGCCTTAGCAAGGCAGGCAGGGAAGTTTTAAACTCTGCAGCCATCACTGCTGCAAACGTGCAGCATGCAATAGTGGTGACTGAGGGGGGATGGCTTGTGACAGAAAAAGCACAGACAAAAGGGCAGCTGCCTGGGGTCAGCTACCTTAGCACGCTGTCATCAGTAGCAGCTTCCTTGGGAGCAGGATACAGAGATATAGACTGTACAACAAAATATGCCAGAATATTCTTCTGCTCCTCAAAAATTTGCAGCTTAGGGACAGTTGAGCTAGACCTGTTGTCTGAGCTCATTAGCTCTCTGTATTTTTATTCTATGACTTCATCCAGTCATCTTCTCTAGGCACAGTTTCAAAACACACAGCCACTTGCAGCAGGGAATTTCAGAGATGAACAAAATATTTTCTTGCTTTGTTTGCTATGAAGCTACCAACTACCATAACTTGAAGCTTCTAGGTTCTGTGTGGGTAGAGACAGTGGAAAATTATTGCCTACAAGCCCTCTGTGCATCCCTCTAGAATTTATACAGTTTTTATACAGCTGTCTCTCTATTTCCACTAGTTTTCCCTGAAGACCTGCATCCTGTTTAGTCAACTCTCATGTGCAATCTGCATCCCACCATTGATTACCTGTGCTACTGTTCACTTAGCCTTTTCTAGGAGCATTATGCCCTTGAAACTGAGACTAGAACTACAAACAGAATTTAAGATGCAGGCACATCAGCACTTTGCATGGTGATATAATGATGTTTTCTATTTTATTCTCTTTCATAACAATTTTTAACATTCAGTTTGCATTCTTTTACTAGACCTGGGCACCGAGTTCAATAAAACTATGTATTATAACCCCAAGATTTCATTTCTGTGTAATAGCAGTTAGCTCAGAGGCCATAATTTTATATGTGAAGTTTGGATTGTTTTTCCCCATGTATGTCATTTACATTTATCTCTTCTGAATTTCATCTGCCACTTAATCAATTTTAGTCTCTAACAAACTTTCTGCAATTCTCCACACTGGTTCTCACTTTTAACTCAGCAATTTGACTTAGACTTCCCACTACTATGGCACACCCCCACTTGTTCTTTTATCCTTGGAAAAAAACACCCACTCTGATCAGGTTAAAGTGAAAAATTGGAGTGAATTGTGCTACCATTTTCATTCTAGATTTTAAATATTTGTCTGCATGCCTATACCTGAAAACTTTTGAACCATTGGAAAATTACACAAGGAGTGTTGCTCCCAGGGAAGTGTGAAAAAGGGAGTAAGTGAGAGCTAATTCAGTTATCAGGAATATATGGAACTCTATGTGGAATACCAATATTATTCTATATAGAGTTGTAGAAGATAACCCAGACAATGGATTTCATGATAGCCTCCCAAAATAGCTATTTTCATGCCATTAAACTTGATGTCATTGTATTGGCTCTGCATTTTTATAGCCTAAACTAGTTAAATATTACCATTTCTGTTCTGACAGAGCTAAGGACATGGTAAGACGCAAGGTCCAGTCCTGAAGGATTACAGACCAATGCACTGATTTAAGAAATCAGGTGAGGACATGTGCAAGTTTAATTACTCAATTAAGTTCTTCCCTAAATATGTCTGTTTTCCAAAATTGTGGATGAATCTGGAGGATCTGGACTGGGAAGTAAGTAGCAGTCCCTAGTCAGCATTCCCCAGTTTTGTTTTGCCAACTCCTAAAGTTCTCCCTAGGATAAAAAAAACAAACAAACAAAAAAAAATCCAAACAAACAAAAACAACACCACAAAAATATGACTGCTTTAAGGTGAAATCTTAAATCCATAAGTTGCATTTAAACATACCGGAGCAAGAAACGGTTTTAATAGCCTCTTGCCATCACAGACTCCAGTCCTGACACATTTGCTAAGGGCTTAGAGACGTTAGGATAGTTCCAAACTGTACCTTGAGATGCTCCTTAATTAAGCCATAAGAAAGCAAACAAATAAGCAAACAAAAAGAGGCTTGACAACAAGCCATTCATGGCTGAGAAATGCAGCTAAATTGCATGTAATGCACTTTATCGCTTTGAGTGAAAACATTTGGCTTCAAAGGTTGGAAATGTATTATTCTGTAAATCTTCTCATTAATTACATTTCATTTTGAATTCAAAGCCAGGCAAGCATCAATTTATTTCACTCAATTGCATCAGCCCTGTAATATTATTCTTCAGTTTTGCTTTCAATCTGGCTCTGACTGATAACATTTGAGATCAGTAAAAAGGCAGAGATTGCTACCAAAAATAATGGTATGTTATAAAGCTGTTGTAGTCCAACAATTAAGGATGTTTTATTATGTAATAAGCCCATTGCTATTTTTTTTTCACTGAAGCCACACAACATTAACTCCAACACTAATTTACACGTGGTATATTATTGGTGCGGCAAAATGTATTAGTTTATATCAACTTCAAAAATCATATATCTTTTAATATATTAAAATCAGAGTCCTCAGGAGGCTACAATATGCTTTTTTATTAATTGAGACAAAATGTATGCATAACATTGATTAGATTCACTTGTCAGAGTGGTCCTTCCTGGGCTGGTTAGTATGGAAAAGAGGTAGAAACCACATTGTGCTCTATAGAATTTGCTAGCACTGTATTAAACAGCATGACTAAAAGTTTATTCTCACTGCTACTGTCTAGTCTGAGAAATGTATTCAGGGGAGAGGTTATCACTGGCAGGAGTTTGTTACTGGTTTGAGGTGCACATTTCTCTTGCTTCACATATAGATTGACTAGTGAACAAATACACCCAGTATTGGAAGCAGAAAAAGAATCTTTATGTCCTATAAGAGTTCCCTGCACAGTTTTAGCCTTGCTCAAAAAAACTGCTTTTTGAGCAGGGTAACCATATATGTATGATATATAACTCTGCTGTATCTGAGAAGTGGAGCACTTCTGGATCCTCCAATGACATTTTAGATAAACATTAGGCAGATCATTAGCCATGCAGATTTCTTCTGAGGTTGATTCACAATCAGAAGGAAACCTGGAAGAATTCTGAGGATTTGAGACAGCAGTACATCCTTCCTGAAGCCCTTTGAGGAGTGAAAGCTATGTCTAAGTCCATACTTCAAGGATGGATTGTAAAATTTAGGAATTCAGATTTATAGTTGGTTCTTTAACATATCTGAGTATGTGTTCACAGCTTCCACCACTGATAGTTACTGAGCTGCTTTTGTTGGATATGAGCTGGTAGTATTAAAATCCAGCTTTGTAACAGTAACTGTTTAAAGCAAGCAAGAATTATGGGGAAAAAGTCGTGCTTCAGTCCTCTATTCATCACAAAACTTTGCTTCAGATATTTATTCATCACAAAAGTTTTGGAGAATTCTTTTCCTAGTGATTGGATAAGTAAAAATCTTACTGCAGAGCGTCTGCTTCTGAATTAGATCCTCAAAGGTAATTTTCAGAGACAGGCTGCTGAGTGAGATGGAGGACTAGCCTGATTCACTGGGACTCTTTCTCTGTTTCAAAAGCTAGAATGATCCTCAACTCATTAGAGAGTTATTTGCATCTGTCAAAGATCTATGCTGTGTTAAAGACAAAGAACTCATAGTCTGGGAGACATTTTTTTTCACTCTAAATTATTCTACAGACCTTCACCATAATCTTTGTGAGGTCACAAATTAGATCTCATTTCCTCAGCCCTTGTCCTTTTTGAATAGTGATAATAGTACTTACTTACCTCATGGGATTGTAGTAGATCTTCGTAACTCAGAATCTACAAAGCACCAATAGTATACAAGTAAGAAGAGAAAAAAGGGCTGTCATTAGGCACCTTTCAAATTAAACCAGATGGGGCAAATGAAAAGAGGAAGGACCAAAACAACACTCTCCTGGCTCACAAGGGTATGGCCAAAGTGATCAATGTCATTGTAATTTCCGGCAGCTAGCCCAGTGTATGAATGTATAAGAGGAGCCAAGACACAGATTTATGAAATCCCCAGAAAGAATGAGTCCTATCTAAATCCCAGTTTCAAAAGGAAAGACAATTTACTCTTTCTACTCTTATAACAAAATGTGCCAGTTCGTTGTTAAACTGTTGTTAAAGTAGTTAAAGCCAGAAATGAAAAGCAAATAAATAAAAAGGATATTATCTCTGAAAACAAATAGATGATGGTACCATGCAGGGATAATATTGCTGAGTTGACCATCATTTTTACTACTGGTTGGCAAGCTCTTTGTCAATAACTGTCTGTGGTTATGGGATCATAAGGGCCATATGTATCACACAGTCTCAGGCACTTGAATGAGGGCTTGAGACTGTGGAGTTCAAAATTCCCTTATCAGTCATGTATTTCTTCATGGTGTGGCATTTTGTTTTTGTTGGGATTTTTTTTCTTATTTCCCCCATTTCACCAAAGTCACCTTTGAAATCACTTAAGCTCCTAAAATATCCTTTCTGTTAAAACAGAGAGGTATGATCTATGGACAGGGTACCAATCTTCTCCCTTAAATGAAAGAAAGCTGAAAAAGAAATAATCAAGGTATCTGAAGGAAAGGAGTAAAATAAGGTTGCTTAGAATTGGAATTTAGTCCAAAAATATCTGAGAAGAGACTTCTGAAAAGAGGGATTGACCTTGCAGCCTACTGTTATGCAGGGCATGCATAGGGCAAAATGACACAGACTCGGAGAACTGCTTGAAAGAAGCCATTCACACAGAAAGAGAGAAAAGAGAGAGCTGGTAGCCATTAAAATAAGTTGTACTGTCAGCCCACACTTGAGAAGGAAAGCCACAACATCAGCAGGACAGAAAAGACTGTGACTGATACCATTCAGGGGCAGAGACCTGTGTTTGAAGGGATCTTGCCAGCCAGCTGCTCAGCCACTGGCTCTGAAACTGGATCTGTAAAGGTACAAGTGACCGTGGCAATTCACACCTAAGGGTTCACATCTGGATTGACTGTACAGGGATTCTTCTGGGTCTGTGCAGTGAGACCAAGCCCTGCACCATGACCACAGTGGGATCATCATCTGCTTTTCATGTGGAATGAAAGGGGGTCCTTGTTCTCTTCAGAGAGAGCCAGAACTCCTCATTACATGCACAGTCACACACTGCAGTCACAATGGCCAATAATCAAAGAGCTTAAGTGTCTCACCTCAAAGCATCAAATCAAGGGGGAAAGGGATAAAACCAGGGTCACTAGAGATAAGCCTGGGGGCAGCACACCAGTGTTAGAGGGATGGTGTCCTAGCAAGGTCCCTCATTCTGCCTTCTCACTCTCCAAAGGTAAATGCAAGGAAAGAGTGGCAGTAAGGTTGTGGCACCTCCCCTGGAGGTATTTAAAGTTGTAGAGGTATGACACTTAGGGACATGGTTTAGAGATGAGCCTGGCAGTCCTGGGTTAATGGTTGGACTTGATGATCTTAAATGTGTTTTCCAACCTAAATGATTCTATGATACTATACTGGAATTTCCATCTTGAATCTTAGAAGTGCTGACCTGTTGTAGAGTCACACCTCTCAGCTATCTGCAGCAAAAAAGATTAAGTATCTGATTTCTGTGCAACTGAGCTAACCTTAGTACATTATGGGAAAGGCCATGTTTTGCTGTCTGTTGGCAAGACTGATTGTCATCATTGCCTGTTAGGTCCTCCTTCTTCCAGGTCTGGGCATCCCAAAGTTTCACTATTCTATGTAATGAGGCATCTGCCTTGAAGAGAACACTAGGAAAGGATGAAGAGCACAGCAAAAGAAGGATCCAGAGACCCACATGAATAATGTGTTGAAGGCACACCTATATCCTATGGCAAGTCTGATGACTTTTGACTATTAGATGTGAAATTGCCATTGGGAGAGTCTGGCTACTGTTATGGATTGTATTTTTAAATGTGTGTCTCTGCTGCCTGTGATCCCCAAAGTTTTATTTTATTTCTTTAACCTCTCTTATCTTTATCTCCACTTAATCTTACACTTTTTCCTGAAATATAGCTTGTTATTTCTAAATCTCACTTTAGCAATGATTGCTTTTCATTCCTAGAGTTTTAGGTATAGGGGAATATTAATTTATGCATCTGATCATTAGATAGCTCTAGTCCATACTGGGACTCAATTTGACTGAACCAACAACAAACTAAAAGCTGCGACCTCCATCTGCCTCAGGCACAACCCAAGAATGACTGATTTCCAGTGGGCCCTTTACGAATGTGAAATTACACAGCACGACCTCTTTTGAGGTAAGCTTGCTCTTTGAAGGATGATCATGTATTCATTTGATCATCCCTTTAATCTTTGTCTGCAATTTTTCATGAGGATTGTGTCACAGCATAAGAAACTCGGTAGACTCAGCAATGACAGTGGTACACACTCATTCAAGAGGGGACACAAGAAAGAAAGTATACCTGCCTACTTCACCTTCCATGACTGGCAACAGGTTAAGAGTTTTGAAAAGAATTGTTATTTCCCTCATGGGTTATTGGACACAACATCTGGAATTCAATTCTCTGATTAATAAGGAGCCACAGGGGATCCATCACACTGTGATGCTTTCTTTGAAGAAATGTGAAAAGGATTTTAGATAATACATTCATCTGTGAGTTGAAAATCATTTGATCTTTTATAAATAGCAAAATATGATAAATTATTCCATTACCTGTTTCACTAACACTTTGGTGAAAATAAGGTTTGGCATGGTATCCTTTTTGTCTACAGCTGGAGAGCATAGAACCTGATAAAACAGCAGAAGAAAATTTTAAAAATATGTAAGTTATGGAAATGGATAAGAAGGTTTTCTGTTGATAAGACTTTAACTTCTAAATTTCTCACAGACTCTTTGCCAATAACTCTACTTCTCAAAAATGCCAGTGCTACCTTTTTCCTGATTCCAAAAGCCTAATAGGGCATATCAATAAGAATTATAACATACAAAAATATAGCAAAACCCTGAAATTTCAAATGGAAACATAAGGTTTCCTGCCCTTCTCACGTATTTTCTGATTATATCAGCATACAGTACAGGGCAGTTTTGATTTCAGTAGCAATCTTTTACAGTTATATGCTCATTTGGGGTAAATGTGAGTAGCATTCATGCAAGTATACAAATTGCACAGAATTCCACAGATTACAATGAAGTCGTCATATTTATACTTTATACATAGATACAAAAAATTAGTGTTCATAGATTAACTAATGATACAGATCATTAATTACAGATCATGCTGGATTATAGAATAGAATAGAATAGAATAGAATAGAATAGAATAGAATAGAATAGAATAGAATAGAATAGAATAGAATAGAATAGAATATTTCAATTGGAAGGGATCTACAGTCGTCATCCAGTTCAACTGTGATGGGAAATTGAGATAGCTCATTGGCAAGCACAATGTCACTGACATAATCTTAAACTTGGATGAAGGTTAGAGCCCAGCTATCTAAACTGTTTCACTTAGGACTTCTCAGTAGCTAAGAAGGAAAAAAAAATAACTCAGATAATAAAGTAATCATAGCAAATACTGAAAAGAGTTGTAAAGTCAACTTGACATAATTGTAGATCCTGGTGACTCCTAAATTAGAAAATAAAATCATGTGACAGAAAATAAAAAACTATTATATTCCTTCTACAAACATCTTGAAATATGGAAGGAACACTTTATCTTCCTCTCTATTGGTTAGGATATGTTTATGAACACAATTTCTTTATTTCTTTCCTTTTACTTATCATAGAGTCATAGAAACATGGAACACCTTGGGTTGGAAGGGAATCTTTAGAGGCCATCTAGTCCAACTGCCCTGCAATTAGCAGAAATATTTTCCACTAGATCAGGTTACTTGAAGACCCACTTATTCATGTTTGAAAACAGGATGACAAATGGCAAATACTTTTTGCAAAGCCATTAAATTATTCACGGATTATGTGCCCAATAGCATGGTAAAGACAAAAATTAAAAACCTGTTAAATCTGTGCTCCATACAGCTCACCTTGTAAATTCACTGCTGAAGAATCCCAGAGTACTAGTAACCAATCTATGTTGCAGGGTTAGTCAGCTATTCAGAGAGATTTGTTTTGCAGTCAATTAAATCACAAATGTTACCAGGGTGTAAGAAAGTTGAAGGAAATTGCATCTACTACCTCCATGAAGTTTTTCTGCTACATTTCAGCATAATCCACTTAAATCATAATTAAACTTTCCATACGTCAATCCTATTTTCAGTGCTGTTTTTCTAGGCAACAAAGTGATCCATTCTTTAATAAACTATCTACTTGAAAATGTGTTTGTTTGCAAGATACCTAAAAGCAGCAGCAACTTCTTATATGTGTCATCATGAATTGGTGGGGGAACACCATGAACTCCTTTATCATCTATATTTAGAACTGCTAATATGCATGAAAATCTAACCTTCAGGAGTATGTTATCTCCTTTTAGCTGAGGTTTTTCAAGTAGTAGGAAATTCAGTTATAAAGTAAGTAGTTTGAATTATCAATGTGTATATGTCCTCCAGTGAACAGAAGCTTTGAGCTCTCCCTATATTCTAGACTATCCTCTAGTTAATGTAATTAAGAGTCTTGGAGAAATTATCCCACTCAAGATTATACATTATTATTACTATTATTACTCATGGCCAGCTGAATTGTTTTGCAGGATTCACTGATAACAATGACAGATTTGGTACCCAAAACGCATGAAGATACCTCTAGCTAGATACAAATATAGATGCTTTTATCTAGGGTTTAATCAGTCCTTGCAATTTAACATGATTTCAAGTTGAATGTGAATTAAAAATAGAATAGTGCTTCCTGATTAACTCCATGTGGCAATTCTTTTATTTTGTGATAAGGCTTTAATATAAGATTAGTTTGATTCCTGTATAAAGGAATAAAAGTCTCTTCAAAAGGTTCATCATACTTTTATTGAGCTGTCGAGCCAGCAGAAACATTCAGGAACATTTATCCTACCTCTTTTGTCTGAAAGCTGGAGACAAAGAGTTAGACAGAAAGTGTTACAAAGAGAATGGAAAATGTAGATCATTTCAAACTGCTCTAGAGTGGGATTTTGCCACCGAGGACTCCATAATAGGCTGGCACATAACCTGGATATAATTTCTTATTTCAGAAAGAAAAAATATTAATACTTGTACTCATGCCATGTTCCCTGTATTAGAACTGGAGAGACATAGTCATCTTTGGGGTGCAATTCAGGTGAAATATGGAAAGGATTGCTACTTGAAAGTGTCTATTTCTCTTCACTGAATATGGGGGGGATTTTATCTAAGCCAATAGTTCATATGTAGATAATTGTATCTGATCAGAGGTGTCCCTGACTTGGTACTGATGAAGAGGATGGGCTTACACAAAAAACATTGTCCTTGAAGACTTTTCTGGTGTATTGTTATTGTTGCTGTTTCTGTATTTCTGTGTGGTCTGGTCTTTTTGGTGTTCATTTATTTTCTGAGGTGGGGAGGTTTATTACTGTAGATTTTTTGGGGGGGAAGGTTAGGGTAGTTGTTTTTTGTTACAGCTGGAATACACATGTCTACTTTTAAATTCAATAGAAAGTTAATGAATCAGTAAGTCTTGTATGTCCTTTCTTTACTTTAACACAGACTCTCCATGTTTCCTTGGAATTCAGTACCAAGTCAGGGACACCTCTGATCAGATACAATTATCTACATATGAACTATTGGCTTAGATAAAATCCCCCCCATATTCAGTGAAGAGAAATAGACACTTTCAAGTAGCAATCAGATTTTATCCTAATAAAGGCAACATTAAAATCCTGCACTATCATAGCGCAAAGATGTTTCTCACAGATTTTTAAAGGCAGAAAGGGTGCACACTTATCCTATTGCAGTCCAAACTCTAGTACTGCTACTTCCAGTATTTTTCTTCCAGTTCTTCTGAACCTTCTCTCTAGCCTAATACATGTAGATAACTGGTTCTCTACAGCACAGAGTGAAAATGAAGTTAAAAGACAACAAAAGGTCTAGCAGTTACCTCCATCATTTATAATATCTCTGCATGTTTAGAAAATAAAATGCCTGAGAGAATATAATGTCAGACCTTATTTTTTTTTTCTTTTAGCCCATGTTACAGAGAAATTGTTTTGTTTTCATTCCCTTTTAAAATAATAAGTTGTCTCAGGATCTTCATTTTCTGAGTCACATTAATTGTGGTACCCTTCCTTCATATCCCTGAAGAGTACTCTGCATTCAGAGACAGTGGACAAGACAGGTTATAATACAGTAGATCTTACTGTATGTTTGCCACTAGAGCAAATATTTCTCTTTAAATTGAAAAGCTGGTTTTATACACTACATGCAATTATTTTTAACAAATAATGTGCTTTTTCACTGTCAGTATTATTCGCACATGGCAATCACAGGACTACAAAGGCAGTCACTCAGCTGAATTAGGAAGGCTGCTGATATCCCATAGGCTGCTAGCAACCAGAATATTCAAAAGTGGAGTTCATAACTCTTTTAAGACTCAAAATATGTCTTCTGTGTGGTAACATAGAAGTACTCATATACGAACCAGAGAATAGGAGATATTTCCAGGCAAGTACCAAGAAGGTTCTGTGAGGCATTCAAGCAGGAGGGTAAAGAAGTGGATGCTGGACCCGTTCTTATGTCTCATAGACAAGGAAGAAAGTTGCAGGTAGCAAAATATAGTTTTCAAGTCAGATTAACCAACTGGGTATCAAGATTCAATGCCAACTCCAAAAGCTGAATGATTCCATAGAACATATTCATGCATCTCTCTGCAGAGCAAAGCAGAGTGATTGATGTGAGCAAGCTTTTATCATGTTAACACCATGATCTGCAAGATTAATCTGTCCCGATTGCCCTACCAAGATAGTCACAGTGGCATGCATGTTACATACCCTCAGCATATGGGTCACTAAGGCAGGATCCAGGTCATTGCTGATCCCTTAGTTTTTAACCACCTAAAAGCATGGGAGTCCAATACACTCAGTAAATCCTCTCAAGCCACTCTGAAAATTCTGAGGATAAAAAGACCTTCAACTTTGTTTTGTTCATTCTGTTGTTTGCATCTTTTAGATTCCTTTGGGGTTTCCATATCTTTCCTTCCCTTTTGCAAACCTTGCCATAAACCAAGAACCATAATCAAATGTAAGAAGCTAGAGGCAGCTTTTTAATGACATATTGAGAATGAAATGAATAATTTAAGATTTACAATAGCTTTAAATTGGTTTTGCTTGTTGTAGGGTGTAAACTTCATTACAGAGGGAGGATTTATTCTCTTTCTGTTTGCTTGCAATGAAGTGATACAAAATCCTGTCTTGTATTTTCTTTGTGTTAATTGGGGATTTAACTGTTGCTTCCTTTGCTTACAGTGATGTACATCAAAGCTCTTAAAATCCATTTTAATTGTTCTGAGTGGATTTGGTCAATTACACTAGTAATCTTTCTATTAATAAGCATGTGAAAGGGAGACTGTTCTGTACATAAATTAATAGAGCTAATCAGTTGTCCTCCCTTCGTAATACATATTACAACACTTGGCAGTTCTTCAACAGGAAGTAAAAGTTTTGTGGCATATGCCCAGGATCATGTTTTTGTAGCCTACATGCAGAGAAGAAACTGAGGTTATTTCCACATCCTGTTAAAATGTCCAGAATTTATCTGGTCATCACCTAAATACCAGAACATGAGTGCTTTGGCTTGGAAGAAACCTCAGACTATACAGTTCAGAAGTTGATCAAGACAACTCTTTTTTGTTACATAACACTTACCAGCCCTACTTATGATGAGACCTTATAGCTTGGTCATGACCAAGACAAACAAGAAGACAATTTCTGGCCATGTCTAAGAAAATACAAAAAGGCAAAAAAAAAAAAAGATCAAAAAAAGACAAAATAAGAAAACAGATATTATCTTGCTCAGTGTAAGTGGGTCTCCTCACATGAGTGTACTACTACTACTCCTCAGTCATGAACTTTGCTTTTACAACCCAAACGGAAGTTTTAGAAGACTTATATATTCATTAAATTACTAGTAAGTAGTATTTCTGTGATATCTTTGAACTTGATTGGACACCAGGTGACCACCAAAGCAAATCACCTCTCCCCTCCTCAGTTGGGCAATGGAAAGAAAATGAAACAAAAGATTCACAGTCAACATAAGGACAGGGAGATATCACTCACCAGTTACCATCCAGCCAAAACAGACTCAGCTGGGGGAAAACACTTTAATTTAATACCAATCAGAAAAGGATAGTGAGAAATCTAAACCTTAGAACATGCTTCCCACCGCCGCTCCCCCCACATCCTGGACTTCACTTATGATTTTCTCTACCTCATCCTCACCAGCGGCACAAAGGGATGGGAAACGAGAGTTTCTGCCAGTTCATCACATATTACTGCTACACCTTCTTCCTCAGTGGGAAGACTCCTCACACTCTTCCGCAGCTCCAGTGTGAAGGTCTCTCCTATGGGAGAGACCTCCACAGATTCCTCTGAGTCCTAAAAGGCTGTGGTTCTCCACAAACTGCTCCAGCACAGACCTCCACAGGCTGCAGAGGAGTCTCTGATCAGGGACTGAAGCACTTCCTCCTTTCCTTTTTTACTGATCTTGGTATCAGCAGAGTTGTAACTCATGCCTTGTTTTGTCTGCAGATTTTTTGTGCAATTTATTTGCTCCTTCTTAAATATGTTATCCCAGAGGTGCTACCACCATCACAGATGGGCTTTTCCTTGGATAGTGGACCCGTCTTGGAGCCAGCTGACATTGGCTCTGTTGGACATGAAGGAAGGTTCTAGAACTGTCTCACAGCAGCCACCCCTCTAGCCTCCCCGCTAACAAAATCTTCTTACACAAATTAAATACATTGTCACAAAGTAATTTGTTAAAAGTTTCTGGGATGCTCTTATATATTAGAAAATCACCATAGGACAAAATACTGTTGGTTCATGGAGTGAGCAGGTCAGTGACGCAAGAAAGGGAGAAGGCAGACTGAGGACTGGAGTCACTATTCAAGTACTAAATGAAATATGGTAGGTAGTATGAGAAAAACTTTCAGTGTTTAAAGATATCTGCTATTGAATTCAATGAGAATATAATCCACCTGAAGTATTTAGAGAAATCTTCTTTTTAATCTCCTCATCTCTGAGTGGTAGTTTCCCTGGGCCCTCCTTTCCCCACACAACCCAAGCTCCCTGATTATAACTTCCCAGGATGGGATTTCATTGTCTAAACATAAGCATTTATAGGCAATTGTGGGGTCCTGAGATTTTCAAGACACTAATGAAAGACTTACAAGGCACTTACACTGCTCTGTAGAGGCAGCTGCAGGCTGGGCAGGACATCAAATTAACCACCTATGTTTACACAATGAAATTCTGCCCTTCTTGCAGCCATACAGACTGTGTGCCAGTAATGTCCACTCATCTCCATTAAGAGCAAAGCTCCCTGCAGAGCAAAGCACAGGACTGAGTTGAGATGGAAACACCTTCCTGGTTCTAGACAAAGTCTAATGATTTCACCTACATTTGCTTCTTGCACAGACATGCATATGCAGGATATGTTGGACATAATACGTACAGAATGTGTTGCTGATCTGTCTGGGCATCCCATGTGTCTCATAGATCAGGTTACAGGTACTAAACTGTAATTCTATCAGAGCATAACCATAGGTTAAAAAAAAATTCAGATTCTGCTTGGGTTGATTCTAGGGACAGAAAAGTAAGACAGCTACTTGACAACTTGATTGTGAGGCAACTCAGAGCATGATACTTGTAGCTGCACTACTATGACCTTACCAGGAGTTTAAGCCTAAATTTCCGAAATAGAGGAAAATCAGGACTCATTTAATTAAAAATTAAAAGGAGGGAGATTCAAGGGACCTAAGTTATAATTTAATGTATGAGTTAAGTGTCACAATGGATATTTGGACACTCTCCAGTACTGAATCTGCTTCCTGCTCATGTTAATCATTTCTGCAAGAAAAAACATTAACAGATTATAAAAACTGTATCTCTGCCATTTTCAGGGTAACTCAAAGCATTGGCACACTGTTGAGAGTCTATATTTTATCTTCTATTGACATGCAACCAATGTGAAAGAATGTAATTTTAATTCAGTCCGAAAACATTAAGCAAACAGTGAATTGGGGAAGACAGGTTCTGCTGCTCTCTTTTTAAGCTCACAGACTGCCTTCTCCTATACAAACAGGTTTGCATTCCTTCCATTTCAATTCTAAGCAGTCCCCATTTCTAGTCAGATTCACTAAGGTGCTGAGTATGCACAACTTCTGCTAAAGTCCACCGAGACACATTGCTTAGTCAATCTACTTCAGCTGTGTGCTTCCTGAAAATCTTGTAATTCTCTAACTCCAATTTTAGAGGCAGTTAAACTTCATTGGAGTTAATCAAATCAACAATTTGCACAATAATATACAAAATCTATTAAGTAAGGCTAATGGTTTGCTAAATCAATAAAAATTGCTGCCCATTTTATTGGTTTATTTTCAAAAGAGTTTTATTAAAAGATTTGCTAATCATGACCAGTGCTTGACAGATAACTCTCTACTTTCATGTTTTCTTAAAAAGGTATAACTTTCAATAAACCATAGCAATGTTATAGATCAGCTTATGATATGAAACAATAACAAACTCCTACTGGAGTAGTTCTGCTGTAGCGGGCCTAATACTAAATAGAATTTTCTCAGAATATGAAAGTTGAAAAACACAGCAAACCAAAACTCAAAAAATCATCAGATTCCTGAAGCAGAGAAACAAAATGAAAATAAACTTATTTGCAGAGCACAGTTCCCCAGGACCTTCATTTATTTGATGATATTCTGGAGGAGCAGCAGCCTCCTGAAAAAAGCAATCAGTAATAGCACCACATTCATGGATTCTCAGCACCAACAGCAAGCAACAACTGAGTTAACACATAATTATAAAGATAATATTATCAAGCTCAGTCAAGCCTGATAAGCAGTTGGGATTCTGTTCAGGCCATCAAGATGAATTTTAGGATCCTCGTCACTCAATTTCCCTTTCCTGTTACTGTGGTTGATTTTACTGAAGTTAAACTACTGTAAAACTAGGCTCATTCAGGGCAAGTTAGGCCTCAGTATCATTGTTCCTCCCTGCAATAATTGTTTCCATAATTGTTCTTGTCATTGTAGTAGATGATCTGCACAGAAGAAGCCAAAAAAAAAAAGAAAAGGTTGTGTCCTTTCCTGCTACTTTATAAGGCATGATGATAGCTCCATAAAATTTTATTGTGTTACTATACCAAGACTATAATATTATTCTCATATTTTATTATCACACCAAGAGCTGGAAGTTGAACTCAGACAAATTCAACAATGATTTGTTGTGAGAGATAAAGAAACTGAAGGAAAGTAGAGGCTCTTCAGTGTTGTTCTCTTTTGCAATTAACAGTTCCTCAATTCAGTTTCACCAGAGCTTTGTTCACCATAATCCTTCTTTCTGGAGCACTCCTGTAGGAGCTATCTCAGTCATCTGCATGATTTTACCAGTTAATATATTCCTACTGCTCACCCGAGTCAGGAAAAATTCTCCATTACCTCATTATAGTTGAGAGCTAGTAGACAGTTTTGCTTTTGTCTGCCTCATGAGGTACGTTTTGTCAGCTGAAATGGGACATTTTTAACCTAATTGTTTTGGTGTCCTTGAAGTCTTTTGGCATTACCATCAGATAGTGTCTCCTGTTTTGTAAATGTGATTTATATTTGCCCAAACAAAAATGTTTGGTTTAACTGAAGCTGAATAAAAGTAATGGTTTGTGACAAATGATAGTGTAAATGGTCCCTTACAGACTTAAATGCTGTGACAATGTCCTAATGTTCTGTTTGTGCATTGGCTTTATGAGGCCAGGGTTTGGCAGTGGAGGGACTGATGAGGTGGCTTCTGTAAGAAGAGATCCAAGCTGTCTCCATGTTGGACAGAGCCTGTTCCAGTTGGCTCCAGGACAAACCCAACACTGGCCAAAGCTGAGCCCATCAGCAACTCTGGTGGTGCCTCTGTGATAATATATTGAAGAAGGGATGGAAAATAGAGCACAGCAGCTGTGAAATAGAGGAGTGAGAAAAAAATGGGAGAGAAAAAACTCTGCAGACACACAAATCAATGAAGGAGAAGGCAGGAAGTACTCCAGGTGCCAAAGCAGAAATTCCCCAACACCAGTGGGGAAGCACATTCCCTTCCTGCAGCACAGAGCACCCACACTGCAGCCCATGGGCAACCCCACGCCCTGGCAGGTGGATGTGCCTTGAGGATGCACTCTGTGGAGAGACCGTGCAGAAGGAGAATCCTGGCAGGAGCTGCAGCCCATGGAGAGCAGCCCATGCTGGAGCAGGTTTTCTGGCAAGACCTGTGACCCTGTGGGTATCCACACTGGAGCAGTCTGTTCTGGAGATCTGCAGCCTATGTGAAGGGACCACATGGGAAGAGTTCATTAACAACTCTCTCCCTTGGGAAAGAGCCTACTCTGGAGCAGGGAAATTGTGAAAAGGAAGGAGCGGTCAAAGCAAAGCGTTATGAACTGACCATAAACCTTATTCCCCATTTCTATCCCCATTCTGTATTTCCCTGTTCCTCCTCAGGGAGCAGAAAGATGAAATGGAAGAGTTGGAAATGAAGGAATCAATTTGAGCGTAGGAAGAAGGGAGAAGTGTCTATAAGGTGACTTTATCTTAATCTCTTTTTCTCACTATCCTACTCTTTTAAAATTGGCAATAAATTAACTTAATCTTTCCCAAGATGAGTCTCTTTTGCCCATGCTGGTAACTGGTAAATAAACTGGTAACTCTGTCCTTATCTTGAACCAGAAGCTTTACCATCTTATTTTTGTCCCCTCATCTTCTTGAGAATGGGGAAAAAGAGAGGTGCTGGCTGGAGGTTTGGCAGCCAGCCAAGGTCAACTCACCACATCTTGTTCAATAGTTTGTCTTTGGAGTTTTAACTCTTGAGATTTGCCTTCTTTTTTTTTTCTTTTTTTTTTTTTTTTTTTTTTTTTCAATAAGATGTAGAACTCTCACAGATTTATAGGATGAATATCTTAATCTTTTTGCTAACTCATTGTATGTAATATAAATTAAGCATCTTTTATTAAATGCACTCCATGAAAAATCATAGAATTACAGAACTGTTTGGGTTGGAAGGGTCCTGAAAGATCATTTAGTTACAGCATCACCACCTTGGGCTGGATATTCCCACTAGGCCAAGTTGCTGAGGATCCCATCAAGCTTGGCCTTGAACACTTCCAAGGATGGGGCAGTCACAGCTTCTCTGGGAAACCTGTGCCAGTGCTTTACTACCATCTGAGTAAAATTTTCTTCCTTACTCTTAAAATAAATCTCTTTTAGTTTAAAACCTTACTAGGGAAAACCTTGAAAAACTCACAACAAATGGTAAAACCTCGACTCTTCTATTCTACAACATCTGATGGAAAGATACTACCTTGTTTCCACAAGGTACAGCATCTCTAATCTCAACTCACTGCTTCCACTTTCACAGTGGAAATTCACATTATAGCTTCATCCTCAGACACTTTGCTGCCAACAAATCCATGTAGCTGAGTAAAACGAGATTATTTGGAAAAAAGCAAATACTATCATTGGAAAGTAACCCCTCAATAAAGCAGTTAGAGCATCACTTTGATATATCTAAAGGGAAGTGCAATGGACACAATAAAAATGAAAGCGTGGTAGGTCCTTGCTTTGCAGTTACCAAATCGCATTCAGTTCCAAAACAAAACAAGTCTGAAAGTTTATTAGTGATATAGCCCTGTACAAAATATTCTGCCTTGTGTAGAAGCCACGTTCCTGCTTCACCTGTCACAAAGGTACAGGTCCCTAATATTCTCTACTTGTCCCCATTCCACCTGTTAATATTATTCTGAAAGCTGAGCAAATTCAAAAGCAGTAAGTTCTTAAAGTCTATATCATACCTTCTTTTGCACAATAAACAGCATTTTTGATGTGGGCAAAAAGAGCAAGAACAAAAAAAAACCCTTTCATCTTTTTCCATAAAAGCCACATTATAATTTTTTTTTCATGTCCCTTTTCTTTTTTCCCCTCTGCAGTCCCTGGAGCATCCGCACAGTGTTTTCTTCATAAACAGATCTCTGACTTGAGAAGTCACTGTTAACAATGAATTATCCCAGATGTACAGAGAGCTCTGTGGTCATCCATAGTTATTTCTGTAAGCCCTCAAGGCTCTGAACTGCTGACGAAAAAGGAAATCAGGGGAGAAAAAGATTACACAGTAAATAAATCTGACTAGTACTATGAATTTAATTGCTGGCCAGCATAATTAACTGAATGAAGTGATGCCTCAGGCATGGAATGGTCTGCCACACAATCCACTCTTCACCCTACTGTATTTCTCTGTCTGTAGCTAATATTTACAAAAACTACTAAATCATAGGTGACAGTATCTAATAGATTTGTCAGCCTGAACAGTTTTTCTTTCAAGATAAATGCAGGAAATTCAGTTCACTTTAGAATGAAAAAAATTCACAGTTTTGAAGTTTCTGGCATTTCCAGTTAAATATTAACAAGCAGCTAGAGCAACAGGAAAAATGAGAAAATATTAATACAAATGTCTATGGTTTAGATATTTACTGAAGATTCAGCTCAAATTGCTGGTGAAATTCAATAATATTTTTTAATTAAGAGACTATATTTCACAATCCTCTTCCTTAAACCATTTACTTTCTTAAATGCAGATCATCAAAATACTTTTAACAGTCAAAATAGCAGCTTTGAAATAATTTAAATCATTTTACTTAATATAGTGTCTAGTTCTCCAAGACATTAGGGAATGTCAATAATTCTGTTGTTTAATAATGGCCCACAGTTTCTCAGCAGTGGGTATGAAAGGGATCTGTAAAGGAATAAATATTACTATTCACTTTTAACAGAGAGAGAAACTGAGGCAAAGTGCCTTGCCAGGGAGACTGTCTTATTCACTAAGCAGAGACAGGAAAAGGAAACAAAACCCTGAATTTCAGACCAGGAAATGACCATAGATATAAAAAAGATGTCTGGCTGAGACAGTTCTTTTAAAAGTAAACATTAAAATCAGAAATAAAAGTTCTTGCTTTGTAGTGGAAAAAGAATATGATGTGCTAGGAAAGCTGAAAAGCTTTCTGGCTGGCAAGCTGCCCAGAGAAAGAACCTGAGGGAGCTGGTCAGCCTGAGCTGACCCTGAGCCAGCCTGTGCCCAGGTGGCCAAGAAAGCCAATGCTTTCCTGGCTTGTATCCGCAATGGTGTGGCCAGCAGGACCAGGACAGTGACTGTACTCAGCACCCGTGAAGCTACACCTCAAATCCTGTCTCCCTCACTACAACAAACACACTGAGGTGCTGGAGCTTATCCAGAAAAGGGCAACAGAGCTGGAGAAGGGTCTGGAGCACAGGTTTGATGAGAAGTGGCTGAGGGAGCTGGGGGTGTTTATCCTGGAGAAAAGGATGCTCGGGGGAACTTCACTCTTTTACAATGACCTGAAAGGAGGCTGTAGCCAGTTAAGGGTCAGTCTTTTCTTGCAGGTAACAAGTGATAGGACAAGAGGAAATGGCCTTAAGCTGCACTGGAGGAAGTTTAGATTGGATGTCAGGAAAAAATTCTTCATGGAATAAGTTGTAAAGCATTGGAACAGCCTGACAGGGAGTGGTAGGGTCTCCATTTGTGAACGAAGAAAAGAAAAATAAGTGACAACCTTTAAAGTGGGAGAAAAACATGAAGAGAGAAGCTTTAAGTCCCAAGAAGGTACAATCATAATAAACTCTTTGTAAATACTTAGATAAGAACAGGGAGACAATTCTTGCTTTTGCAAATGGAATTTCCCTTTACAGAGAGGGGAAACAGCAACAGATAACCTATATCTTCATTCTAGCCTAACTGTCTTGCTATTTGATGTACTGTTCTCAGAAGGAAGCTTAGGAAAGATCTGCAAATTTGGTATAAAGGTGACAGGAAAGTAAAATTTAAAGAGTAGCTACCAAGGGTATGCCTTTAAAGTGGAATGATGCATTAAGGTGGAGTTCCTGAGGAGTTTATCTTTAGCCTAATACGCTTAGGTATCTGCTCAAAGGAATACAGAATGTGTTTATTAAATACACAGATGACTGTAAGCTGCAAATACATCAGAAAACAGGATTGAAATCCCAAAGGGAGAAATTGTTTGGAGAAAAATAAAACAAGCCCAGTTGCAATTTAATGAGACCAATTAGAGGACATAAATATAACCAACCAAATAAAAACACATTGGAGAAAAAATGGCTTAGGTAATTAACCAATAACTGACAAAAAGATGTGGGATTCTGGTGGATCAGCACTAGCTGTATATGTGTGCATGGTGTAGTGAAATAGCTACACTCTAATATGTGCAACATATGTGGTTATCACTTCCACTATACTCACTGCTGATAGAATCTCTAATAAAACCTTGTGTTCAGTTCTGAGTATTGAATATCAGGAGAAGTATGTGTGAATTAGAGACTGCTGAGGAGAAAGTACAAAGTTACTACTGGTCTGGAACTCATGATCTATATGGAAATATTAATGGAATAGTGATGTTTTTGTCTGGAGTAAAGAAGACTGACAAGTAACATCATAAATGTTCTCAAAGCCTGAAAGTCCTGCAAATGGATGTGATATCCATGATACACAGGACGTAAATTAAAGGCTGAAACTGCAACCTGAAAAAAATCATTTTAGATACTTTAATAGGATAGTGAGGACAGTGGAGCACTGGAGCAGATTTCCTGGAAACTTTTGGAACCCCAACCATCTGACCATTGTAATAAAAAATTACACAAACAGTCCTCAGACAGACACAGGAACAGCTGAACAAACCTTGAGGCAGGTGAACGGACTACTGATTTTCTGCAATTCTTTTAAAAGGCTTTTTATTTTCCTGTTTTTTTCTGCGGGGGTGGGTTGTTTGTTGGTTTGTTTTTCTTTGTGACTCTGATAAGGGAGAAGAACTCTTACTAAGAAGAGAAAGCTTGCAAAGGCACCTAATTTTAATGGGAATTTTTGAGACTCAATTCAGTCAAAAAATCAGACTGTGAGTTTTCTTCTTCACCTCATAAGACAAAGATTTTATTATAGGTATCACCACCAATAAATACAAGCAAAAAGCTTTGGAGAATGTTTTTTTCAAATATTCATATGAAAATAATTATTTTTAGTATAGGTCTGTGACTACTGGGATGGACACTGAATATCTGGCTATTGATTTCCTTTCCCAAGGAACGGTGGCATACCCTTGAAAGTGCATCCTGGTTAAACCTAGAAAGGCAGAAATTGTATTTGCAGCCTTGCAAGTTCTCTTAGAATTACATTGTCTCATTTCACTATGACAATTTTTTGTGATAACAAAAAAGATCTTTTGGTTTCTGGGTCAAGATATCCATGTGAAGTCTCCTTACATGTTAGGCCTCATGAATTTTTAGTGGCAAGAAGCTAATGGCTCCCGAGACCTGTAAAATGCAAATCTTTTGGAAAATGCAGTCTGGGACTGATGCTGATCACATACTTCTCTTATTTGCTCCCACTTGAGACTTCACACGTCAAACAAGGCTCTTGCTGTTCTGCTGTCATTGTGCCTTGATTTAGTCAGTCACAATAATATCCTTTCTTTTTATGCCTATCTATTTTCAGCTTCCTTCACAATTTCTGAGCTTATTTGCAATAGGAGAAGGCTGTAAATTTAAAACCTCTCCATTCCTGGGGTGTCTTGTACTGCTCAGACTACATAAGGAGGCTGAGTGCTTTGTTCCCAGGGAGAGCCAACAGCAATCAGCCACATGGAGATATTTTTATTATCATTCTCTTCCATTATCTGTCTATGACTATCATACAGCACAGATGTAGGTCTAAAAATAAGTATTTCTGGCTGAAAATCCCCCTCATTGATAATCGTGTATGGTTTGCATTTGAGGATTGTTTTTCCCCTTCTTTTTTTCCTTTAAAGTAGAACTAAAGAGTGAGATTCGGTGCCAGGAATGGAAATTGGGCCAAATCATTTCCCATGCTAGAACATATGCTTAAACTGAGAAGTACCACAGAATGCTGACAGTTTTAACCTCACCTGACAATATTCTCTTGCCATATGCATAAGGACTATACACCCAAGAAATATAGCTAAAAATCTGATAAGTTTAGGATGACTGGTATAAGCAGTCTTAGAGGTCAATGTCCTGCACACTTTGAACCACATAAATGTGTCAAAATTTGAGTGATATGTTTACCTAGGCAACCCTTCAGGCACGGAGAAGAAATGCAAAGTTACAAAGCATAGGATAGATTTAAATTTAATATTAGTGAGGAGGTGTCTGCTGCAGGTATGTTATAGGATTAGGAATTAATGAATCCATGGGAAATACAGAGAAAGATTTTCATGTTTTGTCTTTGTCTGTTGTTTCTTTGTGCTGTTTGAAATAAGATCCTTCTTCTCCTGTAGTTGATGATGTAATTTCCTTAAAAAAAAGAAAAATAATCAAATGGAGCTGCACTTAATTGTCCGGAAATCACTGATAGACCAGCTGGAGAAAGCTGGAGCCAGCGGCAAATTAGACAGAAGACAGAAAGCCTTGAGGTGTCTGTGAAGGTGAGTTCACTACAAAACTTTTGTCTTTCTTATCATTGCAGACAGATAAAATTGATCAGGAAGTTTGGATGCAGAAAATGCCTATTTCTCTTTGTTGGCTGTAAGGTTGACAGGGGACACAAAGTCCATAGCTGAGGTGGAAGTACCTTACAACCCCCCTCCTTTGGAGGGCAGAGAAATACTTGAGGAACTGGGTTTGCAAGATTGGAAGCAGAATATTACAAAGAGCTTTAATTTATGTAGGAAAAACAAAAAGGAGTATGATTTTGGGGTAAGTTCAAAATTCTTTTAATGGGAAAGGAGAAAAAATCTATATGTAAAGATATAACTTATTGTTACTTTAATTGAAATCTTAACAAGCTAATCCAAGAGTTATTATTAGTCTATCTCAATGTATTAAAAAAAAAAATAGAAAGTGAAATAAATTAAAGAATACCACTACACAGAAAAAGTCTCAGCAATAATAATAGACCAGCTAAGATGATTTTTAAAAGCACAGTCCCTATCCTCTACCCTTTTTCCTGGTATTATGTTCACCTTTTTATTGTCATCCAGGCCCTGGAGTTCATGGCTTCCATCTGGCCAGGGAAGGGGAGATGAGTTTAGAGCATCCCAAGTCCTTCACTGGGAAGATTATGGTGATACTGCTGTTGACTTCTTTCTGCTTAGGATTTTCTTGGGGTGTTTTTTGTTTGTTAGCACATATTTACACCTTGTTTCTTCTTTATTGGTTAGCCTGTCCATGCTACATGCAAATTTCATACATAAATGCCATTTTACAGATGTTGCGTATTTGTTCACAGTTCTCTTTGTTATTCCTAAATCCAGTTTGCCCACCAAGATCTGAAATCCTTTAACTGACCATGCCTGATCTGTTTACAAATCTGGGGTTTCAATATATGTCTGTACCCCATGTCAGCTAAACCAAGTTAAAACAAAGGTTAGTCCTACAGTTAGGTCAGGACTAGTTCAGAAAGACCAGCCTTGACAAGGTTTCAATCCCATGGCCTTGCAAATTCACTGCAAGGCTTGTGATCTTTTATTAAGGAGGGCAACACCAAATTGCATAGTGGCAGGGTTACTTTTTCTAAACACCATGCTTTTCAAAAAGTCCAGTGCACTTCTTAAGCCAATTTGATGACAAGTTATATGATCTCTGTTTACTATGCTATATTAAAAGGGTCCCCTTTTTCATTGTACAGGCAGCATAATCAAGGTATGTTCTAAATGCATCATCTGCTCTCACATTTAGGCAGTTCATGTTCCTTCCAAGCCTTCCAAATGAGCTGTAGCATGAATCACCCATTACTGAGAACAGACAGCTAAAGAACCAGTTTTACAGCCATCCATTCTAGTAAGAGCTGACAGTAATGACCTTAGAATTGTCTGCACAACCTGCAGAATCAGGCTTGGCATACAAATAAATATTGTAATATAACATGGACAACTCCTACTTCTCTTTAAAGATGCAGGGAGAGGGAGAGATCTTAGGAAATGAGTGACAACACGAACACACGTAGCAACCAGTGGGAAGTTCTGTGGTAGTTACTGGTGGGTAGTTTTCCTAACTGCAATAACAGACATGCTTAAAAGCACAAACTTGAATCCAAAGAAGGCTGGTTTCCTAACCCTGAGAGTTTAACCTTTCTAGTGTCAGATTCCTAGGAAGAGTGAAACCACTACAAAAACAATATCACTTTAAATAGTGATAAATAGTTCTCTACTGGCTGAACTTGGACTGTAGAAGTCTTTCATTTGGCCTTCCATGTGACCCCTAAAGTAGGCAGTTGAGCATTCAAGTGCTCCAGTCAGTGTCTACTAACAAACTCAGCACTAAGATAGACTGTGAAGACCCCAGAATCCAACCTTCAGCAGACTTTTCTACTTCTCACTTTTCATTGATTTCATTAATTTCTTCAAACTTTTCATTGATCACTTACATCAACAAGATCACTAGAAAATCAAATTTTAATACTACTGTATAGTACTAAACACTGACAGATAACAAACAGCTCACCAGTAACTGGAGTCCAAGAGCCTGCATATTTTTCAGATGTTGTGTCTTCCTCACAGCTATTTCAAAGAGCAATATCATGTATAATGTGTTGCACTAAATAACTCTTTTAGCACCTAGAAATGCTGCTTTCTTATATTCACTCTATCCTGAAAAAACAATTGCCTTCACTGATGCTATAGAATCTGTTCTTCGAAATTTCTTTTCTCATTTCAAAGTTTTCCAATAGAACATGCCATCTTATTAAACTGTCAGCTAGCTTGAATTTACTTCTTGGATTGG